>JACATO010001124.1:272500-327500 GCA_018389105.1 Nautilus pompilius
ATTAGAAGTATGACTCGGATATAAACATAGATATGGATCACTTTTCACAATTAACCGTGCAATCAAAGTGGTCATTCAGCATAAAGGAAAGAAAATCGAACTGTCTCAACATTAACAAGTATTACTGCGACTGTTTAACAGATGGCGAAAAAAAGTTTCGGATATTTAGAGAAAAATATTTTAAAAAATAAATGAAATAATCGGAGTTCTAACGAGACATGTTTATAAAGCCCGGGCCCAATGTTCACACACTCGCTAATTTGACACTATTTTCAGAAGCGACCTGATCTACAGAAAGCCTGGCGTGAATCGCAGGAGGTGCGTCATGGCGACTCCGCACACCGACAAAATCCGCAAGAGGGCGCTTGCACCTAAATGTACGCAGCTGGTTGCTGGTGACTTGGGAGCATAGGGTTATCTGACTTCATACCTCTTACACTAGACCAACAAAAAAGCTGCCATTGAGGGCTATGTAAATGTACAAATAGTAGACCGTAGGGGTCGATAACTATGCTGGTTTCAGAAAGAGACAGACAGACAGACAGAGAAAGAGAGAAAGCTGCTAATTCCTAATAGTCCACACACACACACACACACACACACACAATTATGTAATCTACAATTAACTGTTTTTGAAAAGTGTTCTGTATTATACATCTGCATTTTTATTTTTATTTTATATCATGGAACAAGATCTAAAAATCAATTTGAATTTCCATTAACATCAAGAATTTTATAACAGTCTCTATTTATAATTTAATCGATTTCTCATAATTTTAAATGTTTTTTTTTATTATTAAATTTCAAGCAGTTACCTTGTCTCGGACGTTTCAACAAGAGAGGCAACAAAGTCCCCTCTCTCTCTCCCCCGCCGACCCTTAAACTGTCCATTACGATCGCTGTTAACCCTTTCACCGCGTCACACACGCTCCGGTTATATGCCCTCGCTGCTTATAGGTGCTAATCAACCTCCCTTAGAGTAGCCATAAAGATTTTTGTAGATACGATCTTTTGTAATCCGATAGCCCAAGATATCAACCAAGAGTCATCCACCCGTTCCTTAATTTAAAAAAAAAAACAACAAAAACAAACACTGGACCGTTTCGCCAGATTTCCGCGATAGCCCGCTCTCTCATATTGCGAGTTCTGTGCCCTTTGCACTCGCCGACCAACCTATACGCAGTTGGAAAAAGAAGAAAAAAAACAACAACAAAACCACAAGGCTACGTTGGGCTGCTAGTTTACCTGTTTACAGATCGTCGTCCACGGGTGCAGAATGAGAGAGCGCGTGTACACACCCCACGTGATCTTTCAAGTAGAAAACTGAAGTCAGATCTTTTGCAGAATTAAAATTATTACACTCCACGGATCGTTCCGTTAAGTTGGCTTTGAGCGTTTCCGGAATTTAAGACGAAAGTGCTTATACAAAGTTCATGCAGTATCCTTGGATAGCGTGACGGCCAGCACCTGGTCCCCTAGAATTGTTGAATTCAAAACACTAATTTATCACAATTATCTCCCCCTTTCTGTTTAAAGATATTCAAAGGAAATAGCGTTTGTTTTTTAAAAATTATTTAGCCGATATCAGTTGGGTCTTTAAGAAAACGAAGCGGAACAAATATTGCGCGAAACCTACCCAGACTTAAGAGAGAGAGAGGAGAGAGAGAGAGAGAGAGAGAGAGAGAGAGAGAGAGAGAGAGATGGAGAGAGAGATGACGTCAGTACAGAGAGAGAGATGGGGAGAGAGAAAGAGAGACAGAGAGAGAGAGAGAGAGGAGAGAGAGAGATGGAGAGAGAGATGACGTCAGTACAGAGAGAGAGATGGGAGAGAGAAAGAGAGACAGAGAGAGAGAGAGATAGAGAGAGATGACGTTAGTACAGAGAGAGAGAGAGAGAGAGAGAGATAGAGAGAGAGAGATGACGTCAGTACAGAGAGAGAGAGAGAGAGAGAGAGAGAGAGAGATGACGTCAGTACAGAGAGAGAGAGAGAGAGAGAGAGAGAGAGATGACGTCAGTACAGAGAGAGAGAGAGAGAATACAGAAGGCTAGATGTTTTTTTAAATTTTAATTCTTTAACTAAACCATGAGGCATAAATATTTATAATTCTGTTTTTTTTAAAAATGCAATAAATAATTAGGAAAGAAAAGGTTTTTAAGTTGTTCATTAACTCCCAAAATTTATTTATTTTGAAAGCGAAAAGTTTAAGAAATCCTACAACACCGATCCTTAATGGGTATATATATATATATATATATATTTTTTTTTTTTTTAATTTATGGATACCGACAAAAATGTATAGCTTTTTATAGTTACAATTGCTTTCCATTTGTTCCCTTGGTCCTAATAACATCAGCTTTGCCAGAAAACAGTCTGAAATAGTTATAAGCTCCACCCAGATTTGGTAATTTAATTTGTCAAAATTCCTATTTCCCTATCCCATCCACAGGTAATTGTAAATGATCTGCAGCGGCTCCAAAATTACGACTTTCTCTATTCCTCGAAGTTGACAGATCAATTTTGAATTCGTACCAGAAATTTTTGGTTCCGGACGTTTTAAGAAGAAGGCGAAGAGGCTCGGTGGTCCAGTGGCAGACTGCTGGGTCGAGGACTCGAGTTCGAATCCCGGTCTGAACCGACGCACCTCTCTGGCAGCCTCCGCCGTCTCCCTCCTGTTCACTCTTTGTCGAGATGTCTATAGACTGCGAAAGTCAGGACGGGTTTGTCCAAAAAAAGGATCTAAGATAAAATTAATGCAGACAAGAAGAAATGAAGCCAGCCTTCCACTTTGTCATACAGGTAATTATGCAGAGTGGTGAACCATTCCCAAACGCACGCCCTTCTACGGTACTAAACTTCTAAAACCATTCTTCTTTACGCTGAAAATCCGTGATTTATAAAATTAGTTTCCTGAATTCTAGAGTAAGCACTGGACTTTGGATGGAACCGCTTCCCTGTCGGCTTACCAAATCTCTCAAAACCTGGGTCTGATGCCCCTAAGATAAAAACCTGGGTCTGATGCCCCTAAGATACCCTTCCTAGTGCCAGAGTCTTTATAGGCCGATTATCTAGTTTATTAGGGTTGATCTCTAGTTCGACCATTACTCAGTCTCCCTTACTAGATGTTATAGATTCTGACTTTAAACAATTCCTCATAAAATAATAACGGAGATGTCTTATTTACTTTGGGAAGGGGATACCCGAAACGTGGTTTGATTCGTTCTTTTACTATGTTTAAAATTCCGAAATAACCGTCTACTTTCTGTAACTATCGACCTTGTGTATATAGCGGAACACAGCTGTCTTGACAACAAGGAATAATGGGCGATGAGAATAACTGTATAATTTAATTAGTGAGGTGAGAAGGCTCGGAAAATGACCGGTTCTAATGGGTAGTTTTTTTTGTACAATGGTTTTGATGCCATTTAGAAAGAAAGATTCATTTTCTTAAAACGTATATCGATGACGACATGATCTATTTCTATATCCACTTAACGGTTAGAAATTTTATACGCATGTCACACCTTGAATACCTGATGCTTCAGATAAACGCGCGCGGGGGAGGAGGTAGAAAAGGTATCAGACAGATTCTCAAGAGATGGTCGGGGATAAAGCAGGGAAATGTCTTCTGAACAGAGGGCGAGCCGGACAGGCGGAACTACGACACAAGGGTTTAACAAAAAACAGACAACTAAACTTAGAGAAGGACTATTTGGTATTTGAACGAATTCCATCAAGGATCAACTAATTTTGATGTGTACTGTATAACCGGAACTCCTCCAAGATGGAGTGTGACGTGTATTAATAGCACTACTCGTTCGCAGCATTGATGCGTCTGACAGCGATTTTTGAATGCTAGTGGCTATTCGTGCTAACGAACGTTATAAAAATATTTATGGAATGTTGGGAGTTTCTCCTGTGATATGGCAGTGTTCTACATCTAATCTGGCATGGGAGTTTTTTCTTCTCCCTCTCTGTAACTTAAGGTATCAGGGGGACGGGGGAGACTGGATTACGTGCAATAGACCGACTGACGGCCATGGCGGCCAGAGTTCGTGTATCGGCCTAGAGCTTTCTAACTTTATCCGATAAAATCAGGATGAACCCCCTGAATTAGTGTGGGGCTGACACAGTGAAGCGCGTGTCGCCCTGTAGTCTTCCGGGTACTTATGGGGGGAAATGACTAAAGATAGGGAAATGTGACTAGCTGAAATCTGCCGTGTAGACACGTGGTTACCCTGCAAATCGTGACGACCAAACTGGGGGGCCCCCCACACGGGTAGAAGTGGTCGTGGGAACGGCGTCGCGCTATACGAGCACCTTGACTCGAAGATGGATCTTGCTGAACCTCCGTCCATGACTGTAGGTTACAGACAATGCCCGCGCAGTTTCTACAGTTATCTAGTTTGCCGATCTCTTACCCCCCCCCTTTTTTTTTTGCGTCACACGGCTGTCAGGGGGTCGAAGTTATATACACACATTTGGTGTAAATAAAACGTCTACTACGAGCTAAACTCGCGCGGTTAACCTTTGTCCAAAAAAAAGAAAAAGAAAGAAAAATGTGGGAGTTGTTGGGGGACTGTGATTTATTTGTCGTCGTCGTCGTCGTTGTTGTTTTCCTTGAAGAGAACCTGCCCGCGGGAGAGATGCCAGCTAGTCTTTGAACCCGAAGAGACATCTCTCCACGGCGGTGGTGTGATGCGGGTGTATGTTTCTCTCCTCCCGCAGCTCGTCGACGGGGAAGAAGGCCGGCGGCTCCTGTTTCCACTCGACCAGGTTGAAGTACTTGACTATCGCGACCCCGGGAATCCACAAGAGAGAGGACAAGATCAGCAAGACCGCTATCAGCATGCACCACCACGGCCAGGGCATCAGGAGATTGGACGCCTAGAAATAAAGACGGAAGTCAGGGCTAATGTTCGCTTACATCGCTGGCGGTCATAAATTTAGACACAGCAATAAAGAATCCCGGAAGGACCACGTCGTCCTGTTGTGGTCAGGGTAAAACGGAGTGCGGCCAGAACAAATCGAATACTTCTGGATCCAAGCATTTCAGCCGTACCAATTAGTTACCGCAAAAATTTACAGCCGACAATGTGGTATGCGGCCTTCACTCAGCTGAGAGATTTAAAGATACAGTTTCTTTGGGCAGGAAAGACACGGTGAAGACGTGGGGGAACGGTGCCATCTTCCTAATAGACACCGACACTTATTTTCGGCTAACGGTCCAAACATTTAAGCAACGTTTCCAGCTGTTACTGGTTACAGTGGGTGGAGATCAAAAGGGTAGACAGACCTTTTCTGCATCCCAGACGATGTAGTTGGTTCCCTTTTGGAAGATCTCTAGCAGACTGGAGACGAAGACCACCAGCATGGACAGAGGCGCCAGGTACCGCCAGGAGAACAGCCAGAAATAACTGGGTCGAACACCGATCATCAGTTCTACATCATCACTAAATCTGAAAAAAAGAGAGGAGAGAATAATTAACTGTAGTTAGAAAAAAACTTTAAAAAAAACTTTAAAAAAAATTTTTTTTTTTTAAAACGATGGAATGAATGCCTGTAAATTTTCGAAAATTATTTTTCCATTTGTTTACAAAACTTGTACTCTTCATTATCACCAGGCATGAAACAAGAGTCGGTTATACGTAATCTTTAATGGCTGCCATAAACAATAGCAATTTGGGATCTGGATTCGTGAGAAACTAAGTACCAGTAGCTATTATTTCATGATCGTTATCAAGAGCTCAGGGGCATAAACAAGTAATGTATAAGACCAGACGAGAAGCCATTCTCTTGTTCTGTTACAGATGCATGAGAGAAGTCAACGTTTTATATTAGTGCTAGGCCAGTACCACGTAGTGATGGTCCACTATGGCGGAAAGTACAGAAAGCAGGTAAATGTGAACTCTTCATAGAGTTTCAATTGGGGTTCGTTGAGTGTCGCCGATATCGCGTAGCTTTGGGGGAAATTTTGCAATTAGGCGATCAATGCCATAGCGAGGGCTCTCAGTTACATTACTCTAACTCGCTGCGGATTAACCAAACAGGGAAAAACTTCGCCCGTTCATACAGTTGAGAGAGAACCGTGAGCTCGGGGTTCTTTGGTACCCCAAACCATTCTGTGCATATTTTTTTTTTGCATCCATAATAGTTGCATTTTTTCCGGCTCGAACACGGGGCAAAGCTATCAGCCGCGTTGTCGCTGTCTTGTTGGGGGGGTGTAGACCCGTACGCAGTACACGTACATACCGTTATAAGTAACCAACCTTTCTTGTGTCGTGACGCGTCGGCAGGGCGCCATACTTACTGTTTCAGCCCGTACACATAGGCGATGGCTATACATTCCGTGAAAGATATGATGAGAAGAGGGATGTTGGCTGAATACTCGTCAAACAGGTCAAAGACGTAGGGACCAGTCGAGGTGGCAAAAACCAGAGAAATGATGAATGACAAGAAACAGACGGCCCCTGGAACACAAATAAGACATGTCGGCCTGAGTGTTATCGAAAGAGAGCATCATCGCCTACCCATTACTGGCAGAGGCGGAGGAAAAACTAACCGATGTGTTTTGAGAACGTCACCAGTCCCTTCTGAAACTTCAGGATAATAAATAAATAAGGTGTTTTGGCGTCAATCCCGCTGAAGAAATACGCGATTTATATCGCAGAAAATACAGGCAAGAGAAATGCAAGTGATGCGAGGACAGTGAGCACGACGCAACAGGAGGATGTGGCTTGAGAAACAGCGCCATCCCACGTACAGTTCTATGGTTATGAAGAAATGAGATTAATTATTATTTTCTGTAATGGATAGCAACCTCCACATTCCAGCACGGACTGGTACTGAAGGCCCTGCTGTAAAACTGTGGGGAAATTAGTAAATGCTGATTACGTGGGTTTGGCTCAATGACAAATTATTTTGCTCGGTGACCCACTAATTTCTAAGTAACTAAGGGCATTAACCTAAAATTTATTTGATTTTTACCGTACAATCCACTTAGTACCAAATGATAATCCAGCGACTGCAGAAAAATAAAAGGTAATTAATTTTTTTTAATGTTATATATATACAGGAGATGGTAATTTAATTTCATTAAAAGCAACAATATATATATATATCGCAAATTCTAAAACATGGAAGACGAGTGTTTTAAGTTTGCAGTGTGGTCCAGTGACCGAGACCTTCTCTCTTTCAGCAGCCAACTCGCCTGTTCAGCTCGTAAATGCTTGGGCTTCCTTTCTCATATAGTTGGGTCCCATCACCCCCCACAAAATACCCTCTGCGATATGTTTCACGTGCCGTTTACTTAGCACTTAACAACCCTCCGGTTAGTGTTTCATGTTTCTCGAACCTCAAGCTCATGAAGAAATCGGTTGCCATCGCGAGAAGTAAAGCAAGAGTTTTCTATATATGTGTTCGCTTCAATACAGAACCGAGGCTACGAAACAAAGGTTCACTTTTGCTCTCGGGAAGATTCGTGGTCAGCCAAACTTTTAGATTCGATTCCGTGAACCTCGAGATAGGTTAACTTCAAGATGGATGGACTAATATCAAAATAATTTCCATACTATTAGCACACTTTAAAATTACGTATCCAATGAATTAATTCGTTATCCACTTATAGTTATATTTTAATTAGTTTATAGAATAACTCATCTGTAACAAATACAAGATATTAGGATCACTTCGAGGCTGTAAACAGTGCTGAATGCAGACACGTGATTTTAGCGAAGCTCTCCTCTTTAAGTGTCGTGGCACTGTTGTAAGTTATTGTGATCTTGCTAACAAAATCATTCTTTAAAAACGGAAGGAATAGGGTTATTTTTTTTTTTACTTTCTTCACCTACCGCAGATCAGTTCTTTTCGAATAGACGGGAACAGAAGCATATCGTTGATTGATGTGATTGCGCCTTCAAGAGTTCCAAACATCGTGTCGATACCCAAGGTCAGGAGCATGAGGAAGAAGAGAACTGACCATAGTGGCGCTACAGGAAATTGGTTAATAGCCTCGGTGAAGGCAATGAACGCCAAACCGGTTCCAGAAGCTGACTGAAAGTAAAACAATACATAAAGTAAATCGTATGCGAATAACCATTTTATACTAAAACTTCCTTTTTGTACTTCAAACAGAGAGAGAGAGAGAGAGAGATGACGTCATTACAGAGATATGACGTCAGTAGAGAGATAGAGAGAGAGAGAGAGAGTTCATCTTGTGGTTTTAATGAATGTTTATTTTTATTATTTAAAACTACTTGAAATAGCTTTACCACTTCATGTACAACTTAGCACCATAAAGATTCATGTTTTGTGTGAATGAATAGAAGGGGGGGAAGAAGGCAGTGTAAATTTGGTTATTTTCCAGTCAGAATTTTGCTGAAGCAACCAAAAGTTTGGTAGTCGCAGATGGAAACAAAACAGCATCATTAAACTGTATTTTCCGAACTGACAACGAGAGACAAGAGGACAGAGCATCTATCAAGTGTCTTTGTGATAACTCATCATTTTCCCTAGGACTATTATTTCAGATTTGTAAAAAGAAAAAGAAAGAATCTTTAACGTGATTCGCGATGAAGCAATAAAAAACAACTCGTGTGTAGATACCTCTTTGATTAGCTTTTGAAAGTCGCAGTCTGTATTATTTTCCAGGTAGCTTTGGGTCATCGCCGAAGAGTTGAGGAAGCCGTGTTTCTCCAGACATCCCTCATAAGTCATAGTCGCTTTGAAACCTAAAAGAAATTGTTAATAACTAAAAATGGTTTCAGTTTCTCAATTCAGCACCCCACTTATCAGATAAAAGTTGGTGGTTTGTCGATACAATTTTGAAACTATTATTTAAAAATAATTTTATATTCCTTAAGTGTTCTCCATGGCGACTTCCCTCGCAGCTCCACCCCACGGCCAGATTTTGTTGTATCTAAGATTTTCAGCTATTTTCAAGTATTCGAAGAACTGCGTCAATGTCGCTTGGGATAAATGACGTCACATCTTCCAGTCTTTTGACACGTTTGTCTGTATGGCTTCTTTCAGAAATCCCACTAAATGATAGCAGTTACTTTTGGAAATAGTTTTTCCACTACATTCCCTGTTATTAAAGACGTTTTTCTCCAGCGATTCCTCTTGTCTAGCAGGGCTGAGTTGTACGGCACTCTAAATCACAGCATCAGCCGTTAAATATTAACATACCCACTTTCTAGAAGAAATGACCAGTTTCAGCCTTTTTTTTAAAAAAAATTTTTGTTTTAAAAATTGTAAACATTTAGCTTTTCAAAGTCTTCGTTTACTTTAAAAAAAGTAAGTCTCAATCTTTTAATTAAGAAAGAACAAAATTTCCCATTACATTAAAGACACCTTCAAAATTTATCGGAACTTATAAGTTAAAGAGAAATTTCTGCAATATTTTCATTTAAAATATTTCTTGTATGCATACATAAATAATATACACACATACATACATACATACATACATAATATGCACACATAATATACACATACATACATAATATACACACATCACACATACATACATACATAATATGCACACATAATATACACATACATACATACATACATACATACATACATAATATACACACATCATACATACATAATATACACACATCACACATACATACATAAATAATATACACACATACATATATGCATAATATACATACATACATACATAATATACACACATCACACATACATACATACATAATATACACACATCACACATACATACATACATAATATACACACATACTTACATACATAATATACACACATCACACATACATACATATATGCATACAAAATATACACACATACTTACATACATAATATACACACATCACACATACATACATATATGCATACAACAAAGCCTTGAGATTGAGTGATCGAAAGGGGATCGAACCGAGAGCAGGTTGTTTCTGCTATCAGCAGAACAACTCGTCGTCTTCCTGGCTGAATGGGATGCACGAGAGGAAATCAATAGAAATTTGGATGTAGAGAAAGTAAGAAGAAAAAGAAACACTTTTTACGACACCCAAAAGAAACCATCAGATTTTTGTTGTTATTTTTTAACTTAACGCCGCCTGTCTGTTATTTATATGAAATTTATAAACATTTAAAAAAAAAAAACATTATACTTCTATCGTTTTTTTTGTGGGGAAGAGTTTCTAAAAAATGAAAGTATAAACCAGAATCTCGGAATTATGCCACGTGCAAGTAACGTGACAGTTTGCTTTAGACATTCAAGAACAGCATTAATTTTTAGGTTAAACAGGTATTCCAACCCTGACCAGAGAGGGGGAGATATGATATACCTTTCTAATTGTTTTTTGAAGCCGTGATTTCCTGTCTCTCGTTCAGTATCACGTGATCGCCATGATGACCGAGGTTCTCCGTGCATCGCATTGTCGAGCGGAGCGGTTGACACGCGGGCGATGGGCGCGCGCGCCGCTGACCCCGGCTGGGGTTCGTGGCTGAGTCCCAGTTCGCGGAACTGACCATACTTGGAAGACAACAGCCATTGTCGCGCCGAGCTGGTGATATGGTGCCAGCTTGGGGTGGGTGATTCACAGATCTGCGCGGCTTCGCAGTATACGAAAAGACCGCTGGAGAACGGTGACTGGTTTCCGCAAATCTCCGATAACCGATCAGGGACGAAGACCGGAATCTGAATGATGTGTAAGTGAAAAAAAAATAGAGAGAGAGAGAGAGAGAGAGAGAGAGAGAGAGAGAGAGAGAGAGAGAGGAGAGAGAGAGAGAGAGAGAGAGAGAGCTAAATTTTAAAGGGTAAAATAAAAATATAAAGTAGACAGAAAAACCCCTTGGTCGCCCAACTAACACGTGCGGGAGGATCTGACCTGTCTTAGGGGGCTTTCTGTCCTCGGTCTCTGACTTCCGGGGTCGGCGAGATGCCGTACCGACTGTCCTCAGCAGACGTTATCACTAAAAAAATGGGAGCTACTCCTTCGTTTATCTGAACCCCTTTTACGTCATAAGGGGGATTAAAGTTGCGTTGTCTGTTTTATTTACCCCCCCTCCTAATTGCATTTATTTGTTCTTAGGGATAGGTATCTCGGGGAGCATCTTCTCCCTCTCCCACCGGGGGGGGGGGGGGGCAGGGACTAGTAGCTACTTACCGAGGACCGAGAAAACCACGACGGCTGTCAGCAGGGACGTGAAGAAGTCAGCGATGCTAATCAGTAGAGCCTCCTGCAGGAAGTTGCTGCGGACCGGGTTGTACGAGGCCAGCGCCACCATGCAGCCGAAAGCCAAGCCAAAAGAGTAGAAAATCTGGGTTGCCGCATCCAGCCAAACTTCCGGGTCCACTAGCTTTTCCCACTGAAACAGAATTGAACGATACTGCGAGTGTGTGTAGAAAATCGGTCCAAGAGAATAATACTGGTGGTGGGGGGGGGAGGCAGGTGGAGATAACCGAGGATGGAGTGGAAAGGAGATTTTGGTTTAGAAGATCGTGCCACGAAGACTTATCCTGAGGTTAATGGTCACCACTAAAGTTTTTAAAAAAGACCTGAGCTGTTATGTGATGTGTAGATATACTTCTAGCTGTAAACAGTAGGCGTTAATGCCTCGATCAGCAATTGAATGTCTGGATGGGGGTTTAATATTGCACTACTACTTCATACGGCTTCCCTTTTGAATTGGCTACTTGTCCTGCACCTTCCAAAGTTGGTCTACAAGAAACCAACCATAGTCGTCCGAAAGAGTTACCTCCCTTTATGTAGAATATCAACAACAGAATAAAAGAAAAGATTTTTGTTTGTTTTTTTTTTTTAGATGCTTATAGTTGCCTTAATTTTTATACGGTGTCAGACATACAGTTTATATATTATCTGACCAGGTAAGGGTTTTAAAAACATGAGAGTTCACCGTTGTACCAGAAGCGACTCGAAGCTTGTTGATTGACATGCCAACAGAAAACACCAATTTTGTATGGCATTTACTAACTTTCATATTTAAGGCAAACCAAGCGCCGCGAAAGGTGTTCGGGGTTGCTATGGCACCCATTAAAGATTAAGTGACGATAAATTTTTGCCCAATAATTTCATCAACAGCAAGAACACGATTAACATGTTTTGGAAAAACCACCACAATTCCATTTTCTGTACATTTGCTGAAAATGCATTTGGGTCTTTCGTAATTGAAGTTTCAGATCCTTAAGTTGAAAAGATTTTTTATTTCTTTTAATTTTGTCTTATCTAAATGTTTTCTGGAATGATCCTGATTCTTCACTTTAATAATAAGTAACAATTTTTCGCTTCCTTACACGAGGTCGACTTTATTTATCTTTAATGACTGACATCAAAAACCAAAAGACTAACACATTTACATACAAACACCATGTAAAGGTTGTATTTTGGTTCTTGATACCTGTCGTTAAAGAACCATTTATTTATTTTTTTTTAATCCAGTAATAAGGTTTTACAGTATTCTGCCTCTGGAATCTTTAGTCAACTGCTTCACGAAGGGAGGCAACTCCGACATGGGCAGACGGTGATAAACATCCGGTTATTTCAGGAGAAAATTTACAGGAATACATTAATGGAAACGGGTGAGCTATATACCACTGATATTTTGTTTGATTAGTTAATTACAGCTAAAGAGAAATAGTCTAAACTGCAGAACGATTTCACAGAGTTAAAACTTCGCCAATACGCAGTCATTGATGCTGTCATGAACCAATTTTGACGATGGCAAATAACTCCCGGTGGCGCAGTGCGGCGGATATCCATTAGAGCGCTGCGCCACGAGATGTTCGGTACTTCCGACTTTAGCAGGAAGGTCCCTGCTAGAACACTTCAGTTTTTAGATGTGTGCAAAACGGAAACAATCCCCTCCCATCAATCAGCGGATGAAGAAACCCACATGCCATCGAGGTACGCTCGACTGGGATTCGAACCCGCGCCCTCAACTTTTGGACACTTTGCTTTTCGTATAAACATGGTTGAATTTGATACATGGACACCATCACCGTTGGTGATTTATAGGCCGTCTCACACCTGAGTGAATCATTATTGCAAATCGCGGAAGCACTTTGTATTCCTGTCTCAGGCGAGTTTTCACATCTTTGTCAGCAGCGATCCATGTTTATCTTTTACAGATGAGCTCTTTGCCGGGAATAATTCCTTACCAATAATACAATTTATTATTACTTTTGTTTAATCCGCAAGCGCAAGTCGAGCAGCTTCTTGAGAAACTTCAGTTCCCTGTGACCAATTCGGAATTAATCATGACTAGGAATGGCATCCACGCTGCAAATTGTTGTTTCTCCAGTAGTAAGATCACGGTGTGTGCAAACTGACTGTCACATCAGTGCTGGCTCTGGGAGGAGTGGAAAGAGAGATGGAGAGAGAGAGAGATGATGTCAGTACAGAGAGAGAAGAGAGAAGATGAGGCAGTACAGAGAGAGAGAGAGAGAGAGAGAGAGATGGTCAGTACAGAGAGAGGAAGAGAGAAGATGAGGCAGTACAGAGAGAGAGAGAGAGAGAGAGAGAGAGAAGAGAGAGAGAGAGAGAGAGAGAGAGAGAGAGAGCGCACATTCTACTATTGTCTGGCGACAACTTACTAACACTAAGTACAGACAGGAAGTCGTCCACGTTATGGCGATTCCTTGTTTGTGGAAATTCGATGCCAGTACCTGCTTTAACTACATCGAGGTCCCTTTGCACACGCAGGCCACAAAATTAGCTCTAACCGACTTTTAGCAACTCTGACTCCAAGGAATAGATTTGCATGATTTTGAAGCATTTCTTTCATGGGAACCTCTTAAACGAACCCGAATATGAATAATATATTAAAATTAGCTTATAAATACAAGCAAACAGAACACAGACGTGTCAACCAGAAAGAAAACAAAGTATGCAAGCAAATTTATATAAAATAAAACGAGTTAATCATTATTACGACATTAAAAAACAACAACAACAACAAAAACCGAAAAGTATATGGAATTGTTTCTTACCTCAGGAACAAAGAGATGCTCCAGCCCCTTTTCAAAACCGTGTAGAGTTACCCCACGGAAGAAGAAGATCACCAACACCAGGTAAGGAAAAGTTGCTGTGATGTACACCACCTGAAATATGGGGACATTCGTACATAATTTAAAAACAAAAGAGACGGGGCAACGAGTAATATCACGAGAAGATCTCTGTTACGATGTCTTTCCGTCGATCTGAAGAAAAGTATCCAACTAAAAGGGTGCTAATAAATAGAGGGTAGCAGCGCTTGACTAATGAGTGTCATTATTTTACCTTTAATGACCGCCATAAAGATCCAAAATATGATCTTTACATAGTAATTAATTAACTAATCAATTAAATGGCAGGTACGGAGTGTTTTGATTTTTTTTCTACAATTGGTTCTTTGCGTCAGTCATTGAAAAATGAAGATAAAGTTGAATTTCAGTTCAAAATTTCTGTGATACAAACCGACTACATTACACGGTCTGATATTAGGAAGTATTACTTTAGTAAAAGAATGAGAAGAACGAACTTTCATGGGGAGTCAGAATAGGCTACGGATTTATAATTAAGAAGTTGAGCTTGGTTAAAGGGAGAAAAGGCTGTTTCCCGGCACTACTCCAGCTGACGTTCCGACAATTATGAGGACTTTCTTCCATTTTTTAATTTTCTTATATTTATTGCAACAGCTTGAAAAAGAAGCTTATTATTAAATGACATTTTAGCACCAGTCGCCAGAACCTTTGTCCAATTTGCTTTAGTAGGTAAATTTATAGTTTCTTTTATTCACATTTTGCTTAAAAGGAAATGCAAATACTATTGACAGTCAGAGGTGAGATTGAACATAATAAACCCTCTCTGTTCATGGAATAGAAGATATGCAAAAACTAATTTCTTCACACACAGAAAATTAGTTATAATAGATTTTATAAATTAATTCTTGGAGGAAGATTTTACGACTCGACTACGATGATTTTCCACTTGAAGCAAAGTCGCCAACGTTTCGGATTGGCCGGAGGGCTGGCCGATCAACGAGAACTAAGCAAACCAATTACTTTCCCGTGCTCTTGTATTCATTGGAGTATCAGCCTCAGATTAGGCAGAGAAATCTAAGAGTCTGCAAGAATCCCCATTGATTCGGTTTATAGGTTTGGACATTGTAGAAGTAAGAAAAAACGAGAGCAGCGTCACTGGAGCGCCATCTACATTATATGGTCTGCATCTCACCCTTTTCTTATGCCATGGGGAATAATATACTCTCTTCACCTCATTCGATAGTCGCAACATATTGAAAGCAAACTTTCATTTAAAACTGTGAGCCTAAAGCAGTAAAAAGGTTTGTGTTCATTTAGCAAAAACAAATGACATTTTTATTAATCGCAGTGTCACTGCCAGCGTAATTATTTTTCGAAAGTTTATCACCACTGGATAAAGGGCATCCAGGTCATCAGGTGTACTTATTTAGAATGTAAGCTTTTATCTAAGTGTTACTCTCCCATCTTTATCGGTATTATACTGCTCAGTCCCACTCGGCCCTTGTGGATCCAGGTGCTGGCTCACAATCCAGCATCATCTTGGATGAAAATATCCCCATTAGTAAAAAGAAAGACAGATGTAAATACAAACAAAGCATCCGAGTCCTGGCTCGTAGTTTAGTTAACATTTTTAGCTACGGTGTATTGCTTTCTATTGTCTAAATCTGAAAGGCTGGTAATTAAACACCTCTCTCTCTCTCTCTCTCTCTCTCTCTCTCTCTCTCTGTACTGACGTCATCTCTCTCTCCATCTCTCTCTCTCTCTCTCTCCTCTCTCTCTCTCTTCTCTCTCTCTCTCTCTGTACTGACGTCATCTTCATCTCTCTCTCTGTACTGACGTCATCTTCATCTCTCTCTCTCTCTGTACTGACGTCATCTTCATCTCTCTCTCTCTGTACTGACGTCATCGTCATCTCTCTCTCTCTGTACTGACGTCATCTTCATCTCTCTCTCTCTGTACTGACGTCATCGTCATCTCTCTCTCTCTCTGTACTGACGTCATCTTCATCTCTCTCTCTGTACTGACGTCATCTTCATATCCCTCTCTCTCTCTCTCTCTAATTAAATTTTATCAACAGATTTTTAGCTTTTTTTACTTCGTCGATGAACCAATCGAACGACAAGCTAAATACTAAAATATTTTTTTATGACATCTTATTTGCAGAACAATCGCATCATCAGTACTTCTACTTTATCCGACACTTATAAGTTCACGTGTAACCCGAATGTTACCTAAAATTTGCAGGTTATAGTTGAAACAACGAGAATGTTTTCAAGAAACTCACGTGGAAAGTCAGAAACTTTCGGATTCACTCATACGAGGAGCATTCAGAATAAAAGATTTCTCAAACAATGATTTTATCGAGGTAATCTGTCCCACTAAGAATAATTATATTTATTAATTTTCTTTTAAAGAGCATAACTCTCCCTTAATCCAGTACATGCAATACTCATTCAAGCATCTTTCTATAGATTTTTTTTTTTTTGAAAATCAAAATTTGTTTACCTTGCCAGAAGATTTAATTCCTTTGATCATACACAGGTAAACAAGACACCAAGATGCCAAAAGACCCAGGACCATCTTCCAGCTCAGGTAACTCGTCGACTCTATGTCGGGGGCGATGTTGAGAGTTTCTTTGTACCAGAAAAAGCTCGTAGGGCCACTTCTCTTACAAAAATAACATACAAGAAACTTGTTAACGATTTTAAATATCAGACAACAACAACAACAATGATATATTCGTTATAGATTTGCCTATATATAATACTCGTATATGCATAGGCTCTTCAAACTCCAAACCGTACAAACTCGTAAATCAAAGAATAACTAATGAGCTTCTAGATGAGTCGTGATTCAAGGTTTCTTTGCAACTCTTGAAACGATCAAGATTTTCCTTACCTCTGCAGTTACCCATTTCGTGTGATTAATCAAAGAACAAAGCGAATGTGTATTTGTTCCAATCAGTGGCGGAGAGTGGGGCGAGTCGCTATGGCACCATTAATTCCTCATTACATCTACAGATGAACTATAATCGACGTCATATGCTTGCTTTGACCTAAAGTCGACCTCGCCACACGCTTAACCTTAACCAGGAATTACCGGTGCTGTATCAACTTTACCATGTGAAAACCGGCCTCGGCATCCCCCCACGCGACGAGGCTGCTGCTTCTTCATGCTTCGGCAACGGAACTTTCTAAATGGTTGACAATGCAGGAATTTCATAGCAGAGACAATGGCGAGTTAAACGTTGGATTACAAAACTAATCGTAAAATTATGTTCTGTTTGGATACATGCTTTTCCTTTTAACTTCTTCCTCAAACGGCATACTGCAATACACGTGTAGCTCAAGGGTCAGTACGGAAAACAGCATAATATCCCATAAATCTGTGATGAAGCAAGAATACAGGTATTTCCACGGGTATGTAGAAGCTTCCCAGATCATGCTTAGATCCTTTTAAATTTCCAACTCCTTTTCTTTAATTGTTTTATTTTTTGGCAGTCGCTCCTTATTAACGATTGCGTATCGTCTATAATTGCGAAAATATACACTAGCAACCACAATTGTGGACTATATTCTGGTTGTCGATCGTAATCAATTTATTTACTGGTGTAATTACCAGTGGGTAGCGCGGTAGTCCAGTTTTAAATTGTCTAGGTGCAGGGGCCCTAGTTCGAATCCCTGTCGGTTTGGCGCACCTCTCTGGCAGGGCCTGATCAAGGCATAAGTTATAGTTTAGGACCCCAACTCACGAAAGAGAGTCATGCAACAACAACAACAACAAAAAAACGAACTTTTAAAAGTTATGGAAAATTTATTGAATGTACGTCATAAAAATTATTAAAGTAATAGAAATGAAGTAATACAGATTATATCGCTGGAAATGAATTTGTCAGTCGCGATAAATTAGTATTTGTAACATTTTTGGTTTGAACTCTTGGCGCCTCAAAAAATGTTTAGACTAGGACCTCAGAATGTCTTGATCCGGTCCTGCTTCCTATCACAGTTTCTTCTCTTCCTTCTTCGCCGGGTACTCCAGTTTTCTCCCACAATTAAAACCGAACAGTTCCAATAGGGGCCTTTCGCTGTATACCCGAATTCGTTGAGGAAGGCAGCGGGAAACCACTCTAACTGTTGATCTCCAGGGTATTACTCCTGCGTCGCGGACCGGTCTGTCGGCAGACTGTTGCTGCTGCTGCTGCTGATGATGATGATGGAGATAGGCGGGTACATGACTGCTAGAAAGCATGCGCATAAAAAAGCCTTTACAATGCATTTAATTTAGAACATTAAACACAAAATATCTTTTATTTATCGGCGAATTCACAAATATGGCTGCCACTGTAAAGTGAAAGTACAAGTCTGCGTAATGTGTGTCGCTGCAGTCAGCCGTGGAAAAGCAAAATGGCGACAGCGAATGTGCCGTCAGCGAGCGATGCGGCGGATATCACTGCTGAGCAGAGAATAGAAAATATCCAAAGAAGGTAAGCGGAACGTGTACCGACCCACAGGAGGCTTCTGCATTATTACCGGACGACCTGGCTATGCAAAGATCTTCGATGCACCTTCTTCAGACCAGATGCAAAGAAAAAAAAATGTATTTGTCACGCGCCTTTAGAAATTTATTTAAATGACAGGTGGTTTGGGGGGGATACTGAAAGACTTTGATGGACTCATCCTTATGGCAGACGAAACGACGGATGCTGAAGGCGGCTGTGTTATAGATATCGCGGCTGCGGTTGAACTTCAAAGGGAACGGAAAGTCTCTTCTACTGGGCTGCGTTTATTTGGGGACCGCCCAGTTTTACACCGTGCGTGAATCGGCGGTGGCACCAGTTCAGGAAATATGCTTTTGTCATCGCTAATGGGGGATGAGGTCTCGGGGCGATTTAGAAAGAAACGTCGTCGAAGACGATGAACTTCGCGCCCAGTTAGTACCAGGAATTGGCGACCAGCGTGATCGGGGTGGGGACAGTCAGGACCAAGCAGGTAGATTATCTCGAATTTCAGAAGGCGAGTGAAGCCCGCATCCGTTGCTTGCTTGCTTGCTTAAGTTTCCATGGCTACTAATTACGATTTAGAGCTCGCGATACATAGAACCATGATAGCTGTTGGTGCACCGAGAAAACAAAGCAGGTGCGAGTTTAAAAAAAAAGAAAACAAGAAATGTAAATTAAGGTTACCATATTAATAAATGTCAAAATCTGAAAATGATTTCGGATCCGCCTTACTTCGGTTTGGTAAGCTGCCCCTGGTCGGCGTTCTGCCTGCTAATTGACCCGACAGTTGTTGGATAATCTGATTTAGTGCGAAGTAAAGCAGGAGCAAGCTGGCCCACTCACGGGATAATGACCGCCTGCCAGCTTTACTCTAATGCTGTTAATTTTACCACAGCTTTAAAAAAAGAAAGAAGAAATATAGCAAAACCTTTATGGACCTGTTAAAGGGTATCGAGACGGGAAATACCGAGGCCGCTCTTTCTTTCTGGGTCTGTCGAGTTCTGTCGTGATTAGGCTACACTACAGGCGTAGTTTCAGTCGTACTTTTGATGGTTTTCGAAACGTTCCAGCCATCCAACAATACACTTCCTGGTTGTTGTTTCTCCTCCCTCCCCCAAAGATAGACGGTCGGATATTGCACAACAAAGCGACCAGGATTCGAACTCGGGTTCTTGACGGCACAGTAATCTACCGCAGATCATGGCGTCTGTTATACCGTTATTCGACACCGGTGCCGACCAGCATCTTGTCTTATTTTTAAAAGATTAGTTGGAAAAAAAAAATCGTAAAATTAAACGTTAACGCTAATAGGTAAATGAAGATTTCGTTTAGCGAAAAGATAAAAGTATCCGTCAGATGTCGATCCTATTTAAATGTGACGCAAATTTAAGCGATGACTTACCATTTCACGCCTCCATTAGACTGGCAAAAGAGGTAGGTAGCCGTTTTATTTGGTCAGTATAATAATGGAAATACATTTGTGGGGGGAGGCCTCTACACAGCTCCGGCCTCTGGAGAAAATCGCAGGATGTCAGCGGAGTTCTGGTAATTTCGGTTATTTATCTATTTTCGTTATTAGCTAAGTGAAATTCTAAATTCTGTTGGTAATTCACTTTCTTCTTTCGCCGGAAGCGATTTGTATAACAGCTTTCGCCGCTACTGCGCTGATATCAAGAATAATAATTATATTTATTCAGCAATATGGTACCTTTTATGTTTTTTTTTTTTTAAAAATGGTTTTAAAATAATCAAAATTCGAGATAATCGTACCAGCCGCCACGTCGATTAACAGGTTTCCTTCCCGCAAGTCTTAGAATCTAATCACGGGCGGGCAGAAGAGAGAGCCCATCCTTCTTCTCAGATGTCCGCACATATTTCCAGTATTACTCTCGTCGACAATTATTAATTGGCTTCCAAGGTCTGGAGGCGGTTTGTTTCTCTCGCGCCGCATTTCGCTTTTAATCCCTGTCAGGGTTCAGACCGGTCTTTTTACGGCAGAACCCGATACTGAAGTTCACACGACGCGTGAGATTCGGCCAATTTTCCACACTTGGCTTCAATAGCGAACCCCTCCCCTCAACAGGATGGAGCAAATCTCACGCCTCCTGCTGAGAAAGATTATCCCTCGAAGACCGGCCCTTACCTGGACTCCATAGGTACCAACCCATCAGCGCAACAACCTTGTCCCCGAATGGACGTGATGGCTATCGGAAACTCAAACAACTATGCAGATCATGCCTCCTCAAGTGGTCTACTACTCGCGTGATGATCACCTTTTCCAGTTGTCTCCCCAGCGGGACCAACAGATGGCGCGCCAATCGTCCGATTCTCATATCGTTCTTTCTACAATTTCCCTGTAACTAATCTCGCTCTATCACTTTTCTAAAACATCGGAATACTGGTGTTTTTAGGTGTCCTTCTGTCTAACTTCCTTTGTGCCCCTGCCTAATTCGAGAGCTATCTCCCGACTTAATTAACTTCCCGAACTGAGTCGCGACTGACATTTAAACAGGTATATTTACCGTCCGAAATACACGGGAATTCTGTCAGAGTCGTACCGAAAGTAGTGAGCCACCATCCCCCACCCCCGACCCTCAATTAGTTATTTAAAACCCTTCGTTTTTGCTCGTGCAAGACGTAACTTCGCCTCTCATCATTAGTGTCGTTTTCGCTCAGCAGAAGGAGCCGTGATGCGTAAGATCATTCGAGCGCGTTCCGTGGAACTCCCGAATCTTTCGCGACCACATCCGCGCTCTGCCTCATCAAGTAGTCCGACGGAAGCATCGAGATACACCACCCCCCTCCCTCGCTGCAACGCGGACTTAAAAGAAGCAGCCAATAATAACAAGTTTCTCTTTAAAAAGCCGTGGGCGCTCATCTGAATAGAGACCTCGTGGGCTTGGCCGCTAATGACTGCAGCAGCTTTGCTGCACCCGCTGTTCCGCACCGGTGCCGTCCAGGTAGCGAGATGAATGCCCTTCTCTAGCCATTCAATACGAAGCGCGGATGCAGTCTTGTTTCATCATCGCCAGATGCCGAAAAAAACGATTACCTCGACTGTTAGCCGTTTGGTGCTAGAGAAGGGGGGTGAGGGAAAGGAGCTGAATCGATTCTTCCTCCCCCCCTTTCTTGCGCGTGGTGACGAAAATCTAGCTTATCGATGCTGTTATACGTTTCTGGAAGTTATTACTTTAGAAAACTAAACCTTTTGTTCAAACTTTCTCATCCGTGATACCATTAATTTGGAATTTAATGGCAGCATTAAAACAAGGATGCAGACAGGGAACCATTGGAAAACTGGCAGAAAAACTATTCATTTTTGTTAAATTATTTCCCCTAATTAAGAGAGACAAGGTTACGTAATGTGCCCTTATATTCTTGAGTTAGAACAATCCCTTGTGAACCCTTGACACTTTAGAGAAAGATTTTGAGATAATCAATTATTAACAGCATTTATGAATGGTGACAGCGTCCGCCTGCATATATATTTAGGTTTTTTGTCCTGATGGCTTTAAGAAGCTATGACAACTTTATGCCTTTTTAAATTAACTAGACTAACGTTGTCCAATTAAGTTGTTGCCTTTCTTCTATGATATTTCTATTCAATTAATTATGAACTACTTTTATAATCAGATGAAACGCGATGCTGCTTTAATAATTTACAACTCATCTTCTCGCTCTTCTTCGACGGCCGGTTGCGTAGAGTTTCTCAGGGTACTCCGGTTTCCTTCCACCTAAAGAAAAAAACGAAGACTTTTAACAGGGGCTTGGCTAGTGTTCAGGGTCCCGGCCCACAGTCACGGGGCGGGTTAGACGAAAACATCTTCACGGTCTGCGTTTGTCCACGACATTCACCGTTTTCTTAATGTCAGCCTGACGACAAGAAATAGTTCGAGAATAGATAAAGATGATTCACTTCCAACAAAATTGTATGTCCGTAATTGGGTGGTTGGGCGGTGGTTGAGGAAAACGTTTATTATAGTATTAAATCCCCGTAAACTTAGATATTTAAAAAAATGTATCCTAGGTCTTTGGCGGAAGCAGAAAGTCAACTTGAGCGAGCGCTCTGCAACACCGGGAAGTTAGCAGTATGGTGAGCACCTTTTAGGCCTGTTAGAGCGTAACATGTCGCCACAGTTTATCGTGAAAACATCGCCGCCAGCATTACAGTTATTATTTGCAGTAAAAAGAAAAGAAAAAGAGAGATTGAGTTACTTACTAAAAATTAGTTTTCTTTAACAGGGTGTGATACTTGACTTAATGAATCGCGTTAAAAATCGCCTAAGTGTACATCCCGAAATAATAAAAACTTTACGTATGTGGATACATATGTATGTGTGTGAGAGAGAGACATTTTTATAGACCATATGTGCCAATTTGGAATTAATATTTGCTTGAAATCTTGAGGGATGCACTTCTCTAAAATGGCGGAAAGCAGTCCTTTTAGCAGCCAGACAATTAAAGTTGATAGTTTGGCTTCAACAAAATATTTCGTTTATTTCGCTCTTTCTTCTGCCGATGTCGTTTTGTTTTCTTTAAAATTTTGGCGGAAACATTTTTTTCTGTTTATGGAAAAATAATCATTTTAGCAACTTACCTCGCACTCGGCGTCCGTTATCCTGGTAACGTTATCCACGACTTCGAAGGGGCAAGAAGACCAGGGAAGGGGACTCTGGAAGCTCTGGACTAAATACACCATGCACCAGGCCATAATGGTGTTGTAGTAGAGTGCCACCATAAAAGAAACCACTGCGCTGGATATGCCTAGGCCGCCCAGGTAGGGCGACACCTGGTTCCAGCAGCCCGCAGCGCCTTTCCGCAATCTCTGGCCCACGGCCAGCTCCAGGTAAAAGATGGGAATTCCTTCAATGATCAGCATTATGGCGTAGGGAATTAGAAAGGCTCCTTTAAAAAAAAAAAAAGATCGAAAGTAAGTAAAAATATGTTGCATAAACGATAAGAGAGGATTGCTAATTTAAATAAAACAATTTTAGTATTGTTGAAATAAGATGTGGATTTAAAGAAAATTAGCTTTCAGGACGAAAAATATTTAATAATAATAATAATAATAAATAATAATAATAATAATAATAATAATAATAATAATAATAATAATAATAATAATAATAATAATAATAATAATAATAATAATAATAATAATAATAATAATAATATAATAATAATAATAATAATAAAAGAGAAGAAGAAGAATAAGAAGAAGAAGAAGAAGTTTAGTTATGTACAAAAGGCAGAAAGAAGGTTCTCAACAAAAAAAAAGTAAAATATTCCAGGTACAAAATGATAACTTCGTCTCTCCGGGCCATCGACAAATCTTCACAGGGTACATAATTGTGGCCGGTAGTGTACTGGATATATTAGCATATTCAAAAAACAAATTAGTCAGATTTAAGGGGACCAGGAAGTAATATCAGACAGCTTCCCTCAAAGATTTCATAGTCAAGCTGGAAAAATCTAATTTTACTTTTTCAGTTTGTCAACCAAAGTCGAGGGAATCCGGGAAGGAGACCATCATCCACAATGGTTGGTTGGTTGGTTGGTTGGTTTAGTCGGATACCCTGGGCCGAGAGCAGGTTAGCCGGACACGGCGACCGCGCATTTCGCAGCTGTCTGGATCCGTCGTAGGCCCGCTCTTTCAACTGAAACTAAAATGGAGTCGAAAGCCGGTCCCGGGGGGGGGGGTTAGGGTGGTAATAGAAGCAGGTCGAGCTACTGGGTCGGGCAGGAATCTGAAGCGCGTGCGCAATCCGTCGAGAACGAGGCTAAGCGTGTGAACGCCGGCCGAAGTGCACCCCATATCTGAGGGAAAGCTGGCGCGCCACGTCAAACAAAAGAGATGCAACGAAGCCACCCGCAGACGATACAGTTCAGTTTTATTTCTTTTGTAATTAAATCAAAATTAGTTTACCCCGTTTATTAATCCGGTGGTGGGGGGATTCCGAATTATTCTACGTGAGGATGTTCTAGCGTTTGATGCATATATCCATATAAGGGCGTCTGAGTCTTTGTCACGTGATCTATGACCGGGGAAAGTTTCCCGGATGAATCCCTTTGGTAGAAAGACATCGCCGAGCTCTGGCTGATATAATAAGTTCGCCCACCAAATGAAGGCTGGGTTTCTTTCTCAGAATCCGACAAACAATTTTTTGTTGTTGGTTGCCACGCATTTCCGTAGATACTTCCTCATATTTAGAGTTCCCTCTCTAGGCTGGATTAAATGCACGTTCATCTCTTAAAGGCAAAACCGCTTCCTCTCACTTGCAGACAAACGTCGGGATTTGGCGGTGCTAGTGGATTTGTAAGGACGGCCTTTAAAGATCAAGGGCGGTCGGTGTCCACAGAAGAGCTGTCGACGACAAAGGTCGGTGTTGGACGGAGAGCCCGGGTTCTGAACTCTCTAAAGAGGCCAATTTTCGGAGCTCATTCTCTTCCAGCAGGCGTGGCAGAAGTTTCCTCCCTCCTCAGGCGCTGCTTCCTGGCAGTAGCAGAGTTGGGCAGTTATCCAAGTAAAACCTGGGAAACTACTCGACGACGACAGCGGGCTCTTTTCGTTGCTGCTCAATAAGGCTTTCCTCTCTCCACACGTGAGCGCTTAAAACAGACCGGGTAGAATTAACTCCGTAATATGAAGAAACTGCTGGTGTGTGGGGGGGGTTCAGAAATCTGAATCAATGCGTCCTCCACGTCGCTGGTAAACTTTCTAGCTTGAAAACCCGCCACTGCCCCCTTTTCTCGCGCCTAATTTTACATCACAACCATACTATTTAAGACCGTTAGCTTTATAACTGACGAGAGCCGTCTTTATTATCCTGCTTTTCTCTCAAGTAGCATCATTCAACCTAAATGGAAATAAGGAAATATCTCAGATTCTGTATTAGCCTTTAGACGATCTTGCGTTCATCTATATACACACCGACTGGCCACGTTGTTAAGACTAAATACGGAGTTCCCTCCCCTGCAAATAACAACCATGACGCGGAATCCACAGGTGATGGAAGAAGTCCCGAGGAATAATTTCTCCAGTTCGTAATTAATATTTTACATAACATCTGGAGCGAGGTAGACAGAGGATCGTGATGGCCGCAGATGCTCAATTAGCTTGAGATCCAGGAGTTGTGGTGACCATAGAAAATTCCTGGAATCTTCGTAATTTCCCTCAAAGCATGGACACACAAAGCGGGGCTCGGTGGATGGGAGCGCCACTACTCTAAAGTATTCGTCTAGTCAAAGCACCTGATCAGAAATGATAACGAGATAAGCTTTGGCGTTCATTTTGTTTTCTAAAAGAACCTTGGGGCTCAGAGTATAACAGCAGAAACATGCCCTACACCATGGCTCTATTACTAGGGGTATGAACACCTGGGACCACAAAGTTTGAGTCGCGTAGATCAGTGGATTCTTCCAAATCTGTTTTTTTTTACCATCTGCGCAAAAAAAAAGAAAAAAGTAGAGATTGAAACTGTAAAATCTGGGGGGGGTTGGTGCCAGTTCGCTTCCTGTTTCCCAGAGATTTTTCAAAACATATAATATTTTATTGTATCTATAATTTAGTTTTCAAGATTTGCTTAATTCCCAATATTAGAGTGTATAAAACATGGGAAGCGGTGTCATGCCTAAAACGGTATACAGCGGCTGTTTTGAATTTTTAGAGCTTCTATCCTTTAAATATTGTAAATTACCGATTAAAGCTTCAAAATTCTGCTTTTTAAAGAACTCTATAATATATTCGATAAAGCTGACCATTCTCTAATTTAAAACAAACCAGGAAAAGTGCTGGACCTGTGTCGATTATCTGGTAATTAATAAAAAGTGTATACTACTGACATTTTTTATTTTGAAAATTACAAAAATTACGAAAATTCCTTTTGCACATAATAATTACCAAAAAAAGTAATGTAATGGTATTCAAAACAGCTTCCATAGAGACTCCCTCGATGAATTTATTACGTTTGTATCGAGAGCTCTCTGATATTTCAGTTTATCCAAAATTCTGCGTACGAACCCCGTTCCAACACTGGCAAAGGTGAGTCGTTCAATTTCATAAATAAAACATTTGAAGCTCTTTTAATGGGAAGAGCGCTTTGAGTTTTAACGTTATAGAATTCAGTTGACATTCGGTCGTTGAAATTTAAAGGGTAAAACTTAATTTTCTTAAATTTCGAGGATCTCCATCTACGTCTTTACCTTCAGTTTCCTTGAATATCTCACAATGAACGGAGAATTTTTTGAGTTTCAAGACAAAATTGCTCGCGATATCACTTTTTCCTCTTCTTTGATAACGGGGACTTCATCTGGCCAAAATTCCTTGTATAGAACTTGAACTTTCGCAATTAAAAGAACTGTATTCCCCCTGTTCTTGAATTTCAGCTTAGCTGTTAGTCTTGTTTTTGATGAGATGATCTAATTGAAAGGAGGCGACTATTTTGATATTTTTCGTAAGTTCTCAAAAAACATTTTCTATTAATTTCAACATCAAATGCCCGTCCTCGTGGAGTCTCCCATTAAAAATTTTTCTTACCTTTTCAGCTTCAAAAGTCCTTTTGCTTATTTCGTCTGGGTTACCAAATCATACCTTCAAATATTCTTATTTGGTGAAAAATTGAATGGCGAGCATCAGCCAATGAGAATTCTTGTTGCTGGAGTTTCATAGATGTTCACTCATTTTCTGAAGAACATCGTACAAAATACAGAGATTTTTCACGAGTTCTCTAAAGATAATCAAAATTTTCATGTATTATAAGTCGCCCTTTCTTTTGAGTCTTTGAAGCTTGAGAAATAGTTGTAGGGGAGACTGGGGTAAGTTGATCCATGGGGTAAGATTAGCTATGTCTGCTAACTGCTTTCTTCCAGGAGAAAGTAGATCACTGGCGCCACTTATGATTGACCTTTGACCTGATGTACTTCCCATGTTATTTACAGCTTTCGCTTTTCAAGCACTTAGCATTAACAGCAAAATTGCAAAAGTCATCCTCCAGGAGTGGATTTCGTCTGACCAGGTAAATGGTTTTCTCATAAGTTCACTGTAAGTAGCTTAATTCGTTTATCCATAGTATCAGGAAGTGTAATCATGAAGCTACATCAAGAGAATGTTTAAATTCTCTGTTGCCTAAAATTAAGTCATGAATTGTTGTTCTCAAAGTGTTGGACCTACATGGGGCAAGATGAGCCACTGGAGGTGGCTCAACATACCCCATTATGCAGACAGGTCATCCTCTTACAATTTATTGCTTTGTAAACTCAGTTGATCATAATATGACTATAGACATGGGCCTATCAACATATATAGATTCTATTTTTTTATTGTGAGAATATGTTATTGATTTTTTAATTATATTTTCCATTTTTTTTACAGCAATGCGCAACTACAAACGCAAAACCACCAGAGGGAGCACCCCTGAGATGTTATGGAACGTGCTGCACAAGAGGTGGAGAGAGGTACAGCGGTAAGGACAGTATCCAAAGAGTTTAATATTGACCGGATGACTCTAACACGCTACATGAAGAAATACAGGAAGGATGGAGTGGCTACAGGGTGCAAAGCAGTCGCTCAAAGTAAAGCCGTGTTTTTCTGAGGAAATGAAAAGAGATCTTACCGTACACACAAAGAATCTGGCAGACATGTTTCAAGGCCTTTTGCCAGCTACCCCAACACTAACCCTGCATTCAGTAAAGATGATATCGTTAAGAAACTTCCTCAGCCAAGATCTGTTGGGGGCTCAGCTAGAAGAAGCTGCCAGTTGTGCTTCAAGGCAAACTTGAGCAAATGGAATATTAGTTAAACTAGTTGGAAGCTTTCTTCGTTCATTGGCACATTTCGTGTAACCATCAATAAAGAGTTTATTGCATTACTTTGTGCTTGTTACTAGTCATTCTATAATTGAGCAGAGATCGAGTTCTCAATATCATTAATTAACAGCCCTACTTCTTGTAGAGCACTATGGTAGTCAAAACTTGTGCATACAGTAAGATTTAAGTTGGCTGTTCACCTCAGGAGAAGATTTTCACTCTGCAGGGCAGTGGATCAACTTGCCCCATTGGCGGGGTAAGTTGAGCTTCTTTAGAGCATATTTTCAAAAGGTCAGTATCCAGACTTGGGTTGAATTTCTGTTGTAAATATGTTGTAACTTATTAAAGCATATGACATAGAATATGTTTTCACTGAAAGTGACAGTGTTGGCCAGAATTACCTTTACATGTATGGTAAAATCTAAAAAATGGCTCAACTTGCCCCGGTCTCCCCTACATTGCAGCATGGGAGCACCAGACGGCTTTCACTGCGTCGAGACTGGGAGCCACGCCTACGTTGTGCTGAGCGCCCTCCCTGCGTTTAAAATCTGGACACTTCCAATGCTTTGGAACATTCTGATAGCTGCCTCTGATTTCGGGGAAAGCGTATTTATTTCTTCACAGCCTTTTCATAAATATTTTGAAATTATTTATTTCCGAAAATCCCTCAATGGCGTCGCCGACAGAGAGTTTAACTTTGTGACAAGAGCAGCGCCAAACAACAAGATTTAGACATTCTTTTTGTGTAGTGAAGTCGCCATTCTTTTACACCCAACATTGTAGAAGCGTCATCTGTAGACATGGCTACTCAAGAACGGTATCATCGAAACCATACGATTTCAAACATCTTAGCAGTAGAGAAACCGTTTGCCCAGTCCTCTCACCCATACCCGCTACTTCTACTAAACCTGAAAAGATGTCGTCGATTGGCTCCGAGGCTTCAGAGATTGAAACCCGTAAATATTTATTAACAGAGACTCGTCACTCATTCACTCAGATATGTCGATTCGTCCTGCACAGCTGGAACTTTGTAGCTGAATCCTAAAAGGCTCTCGATTGGCTTCTTTTCTCGTGTCTGATGCTATGCGATCGAAAATATTCGAACAGGAAATTCTTGAGTGGGGCCCACACACACACACACACACCGGCCGTTTCTGGTTCGAAGTTTGATACTAGTAGAAAGATCTGTAAACAGACGACTCGTTTCAACGAATCCCTTCGGGCTGCTCGAAAGAATTTCTGGACGTGTTTTTACTACGCTCTGTTTGGCAACCTGCTGTGGGAAGTTTCGACGACATCGACCGGCTCCGTTGTTCTAGAATTCGCTTCCGTGAGTTGTGGGGCAATCGATTTTTTGGTCTTCAGCCCCTGCCGTTTTTTTTCGCACTGACTGCTGTCGGCGAAGAATTGTTTTCTCCATACAATGTCGCAGGAAACGCTGTCCATCCGACAGATGTGGACGCACCCATTCTCTTAGCCGACCCAACTTTGGAGTAAACAGCAGAGCCAAGCTGAGCGTTTACCGGCCTGAGCCATCGGGATTCGGTTTAGAAATAATTCCATTCTCTCCCAGACCGAATGAGCTGGGGCCGGTTTGACGTAATTCAATCAATTTTTCTTCAAATCGCAGATAATTTTGTGTTTGAAATATTCTGAGTGGATTTGTCTGACCGATAGGATCATTGATTTGTTTTCGATTTCCAATGCTGGAGGTTTACAATCAATGGCGCCTGTACCTTTTTTCTTTCTTTTTCTGATGGACTTTTTTGTCCTGTTTCAAGTCTTTATGTAATAATTTTTTTTAGTTTGGCTGCTGTCGGCAAGGGTTAAATGTTTCCAGTAAAAACTAGAATTAAATTAAACAAACAAGCTTAATGGAAACCAATGCCACTTGCTTCTTAAGTACTAGTACTAAATGGACGCTATTGATACTTGGCACACACACAGTATATATATATCAGCATTTATTTATTTAAAAGTTAACTTCGACAATAGGCAGGTAATTTTCCGCTATTGCGCCATTAAAATAATTCAACAGAGCTCATGACCCACTCATGTATTTCTATAAAGATCAATACGGAGGCGAACGTGGATGAGTTGGTGCAGCCGCTGGTGTAACACTTGACTATTTGATGAATTATATTGAATTGCATAATAAAATTAGAATGTAATAACGTTAAACATAAATCAATGTAGTTTGTGCTTTTATAGATGTTTTTATTAGAAATAAATTTGCCCAACCGGACGCGTAGCTTGAATGCGGAAGTAAATTACATTAGAATTAAAATTAGCCAATACCAGTAGTTTGTAAAGCTTCTAAACAAATATATTTACCACAACCTGTTAAATTCGATGTCGTGTTAAAAGTCATTAATGGTTTGCCAAGAATAGAGATAAGAACGATGTGCGCACAGGTCTGTGCTTAGCGTCGATCAAACCGGAAGTTGGAAGATGAGACGCATCAAGGGGAGTTAATCTAAATCGCGGCACGATCGCCCCGCCCGCCCACTATCGCGTTTTGCCACGTTCCGCGTGAGTTTCGCGTCAGAGCCTGACTCGTCGTTTTCAATCGGTCTGCGATCCTCGCACCATTTCGGTAACTGCGGTCGTTGATTCATGCAATGGCCTCCTACTTGCAAGGGTTAGGTTTGTTTGCGATATTCTACGCGAGCCGCAGCTGGAGACGAACGTGGACTACCGTCTCCGTCAGTCAGTTTATTGCCGGATAGCAGCTGGACTTCACTACCCTGTCCAACCGCCTTGGCCACAATTTACTCCCCCTCGCGGAAGACATTTTCTTCGCCCTTTCAGCCACCCACCGCTGATAAACCAGAGTGACCGCTGTCCTTGGAGCAGCCCGCCAGACGCGCAGCCTCTCCCTGTCGTGTCACGTGGTCATCCTAATTTGCATCTGCAATTCAGATCAGACCCAAGTCTGATAGAAGTTACTACATACATATAGCGGTATTTCGGTGCTGTCAGGGGTTAACGTGAAAAGACTCGTCTCACTTCGATATTGGTTTTCTCTCTGGTGTTTTAGAACACGTATTTAAAACAGGCAATTCTAATCTTTTGGAAAGAACAGCCGCGGTCTCTGTCAGCCATTAATGCATTCATACTTTAATAATAAGCCTGACCATTTCAAGAAAAGCACCCCTCATTCGTCACCATCCCTCTGAACCATCCCGACTTTTCATAAACAGCCATCTTCCTTCGTTTCTGCAGTTTTACATATCTTATTGTCATTCCGAAAGGATGCGGTCTGGAGGAACTTCCTACCTTTCTGAAAATAACTGAATTAACCATAATCTTATTTTCACCCGCTCATAAGGATTTTTTGCCTTAAACGTAATTGCTCCGTGGGCTCATCTGAAACTGGAGTCGTCCCGGCATCACTATCACCACCACCGCCAACAACAACAACAAACCGTCTCCAACGATATCCACCGCAGACGGGTTCTATTGATTTCATTCCTCCTTTCCGAGATTTACTAGGTGTTTGGCAGCACAAGTGGTTCCCACCTTCCGAGGCATCCCGTATAGCGACTGCCGTGCGTTAGCGGTATACATTCGGAGCCCAAATCAATCATCTACAGAGCTGCGAGCTCGTTGTCTCGATGGCCCAGTTAATTCTCAGTACTAATTTTTGCGTTGGATGTTAATAATATTTATTTATTGTGGAGTATAAATCAGTTCAATGTCCATTGTAGGGCTGCTTCGTTAACGAGACCGAGAGTTAAAAAACACGCGAGCAGGGAACTAACGATTAGTAGTTAATTAGATATAAAATCCTCAGGCCCTTTTATAAAGTCATTTCTAGTTTCAATCTCCGGTTAGGAATGTATTCGCTGCTCGGGAGAAAGGAAGAGAAACGTACGTAAATCGAGTCAGCAAGCAAATCGAAGACCCACAGCACCGGCAGGGCTGACAGGTCTGCAATTGTTCATTCACCTTTAAAACGTTACGATAAAAACCGTAAATTGGAAATAAGTACAGGAACAGAATGCGAACGGATGGGTGAGTGAATGCGGGTTGGATGTCCCTGTTAAAGATGGATCTTACGTTGATTGGGTCAGTGAGTTCGAGATTTCTTTTAGTTTGGCAGTAAGGCAGAGCGGTTGTTCTCTGTATCCACACGTGGCCGTGGCTGAAATGGAACAGGTGAATTTTCCTACGTATTTTTTTTTGTTTTGTTTGTTTCTTATTGTAAAATTTTCCTTTGTTATTCCCTAGCGCAAAGGATAGAAATTTATTTCACGTGTGTTTCTGTAATAACTAAAGCGAAACCAAACGGAACAGACTGTTTCCGCTTCCGTTCGTCAGTCTCTTCCTCGCCGCGAGGGGGAGAACGGAACAGATTTTTGTTGTTGTTGTTCGATTTCAGAAAGGATGGACGAGTCGTCTCGATGATTATTAGCACAGGATTAAGCCCGCAAAGACGACTTTAACGGCTATAGAACTATGGCTTAATCGGGGGGGGAGAGGGTACGGCGGAATAATCTCCGCTGAACACCTGGAGAATTTTTCAAAACTGTTGTCCCTTCCGCGTATCGAGGCGAAGTAGTGCTGTAATTAAATTGTCGTAGAAAACTTTACCTGGCGGAAATCAGATTAAATCACATCAAAAGGAAACCAGGTTGATATATAGATTAAGCGTAAATCAAACCGTGCTAGCGCCGTTCCGTGTTTTGTGAGTTCTCGATCGTTATTAGTATTATTATTTATTTATTTTTAACCCTTTAGCGCCTGTTTCATGTTTTTCGTAGTTGAGCTGGGTTTTGAAACCTGCCGTCGACCACTTCTGCTACTGATGGCTGGCTGCATGTGCTTTATCTAACTGAAACCCGTCCCAATGTTCCGGCTTTGTTCCATTTCTGAACGCGTTAGTTTTGCCGTATCCCGTACATTGATCCCTGTGGGGTGATATTTTAGTGTGGAATTACGGCGGGTGCAGTGCCGTGGTGTGAGCCCAGAAACGTCAGGGTTTGTCGGACGCCTTGTTGCTATTTTAAAGAGAAGTCCTGCCTACTATCATCGAAGAAGCACACCGAGATTCCGATGTTTATATTCCTTGCGAGGATGGCGCTGCCGTATTACAGTGACCGCAATCAACGCGTTCAACGTCTTTCCCGGGTACCTGGGGGGGCTTTGACAGGAATCCAATCAACGATAAGCACTACCATCCCACTTCCGCGCCCGGCATATATGCTAGGGTAGCGAGAATCTCCGACGCAGAGAAGGAACCCGGACCAGACCGTGCTACAGAATCCCGTCGATTCGATATTTACATATTTCGAAAGGCGACTCGACCGAGCACCAACAAAACAGTTGACGTCACTACCCAGCTTTATTTGCCTTTTGCGCAGCAAGCTTACTGTAATAGCAACAGGTGGACGAATTATTATGGCAAGGCAGTGTACGTAAACAACACTACCGGGTATCTGTTCCTTCTGAACGCAAGAAAAGCTTTCGTGGATTTGAAAATAAGAAACCTTTTTAAACTATAGTATTTCGACACGATTTCGATGGTGTAAATGATTTTAGTTATAGTGATAGCTTATTGATTATGGGCATTAGTTAAATGTTGACGAAGTTCATCTGTGTAAGGTGAAGTTAGGGTGTGGAAAATCAGTAATTACTATAGTTAATTAATTAAAAACTATTTGCTCTGGATCGGTTTGTTATTTTTTTAAAATCTGTCTGGTTGCAGTTGCAGTTTGTGTAGAACGGGTAGCAGGACATCTCTAATGCTGAAAAAATATTTTATGAAAAGCTGAGATTTCGGACTTTCGACATCGGCACCGGCTGATACGAATCTTCCGTAAAGAAAAACTTGCTATTTATTTAACATTTTTACGGTACTGATTATCAAAAAACACGTTCACCTTTTTTTTAAAAAAAAAAGGCTTTTATACAACATTAGGAAAAACTGAAATAAAACTATTTTAGCGATCAGCCTAAATCTACGTTAGTAGTAGAACTTCAACATTACGGGCTCATAAGTGAGCGACAGGAGATAAGGCGATGAGAGACGGACTTTATACTCCTACCACTTACTAAAACTATTTTGAAGGCTGTTATACTTTCAGATAGAAAACTGTCATCATTGTAACAGAGCCAAGACTCTTTGACGTAGTCCTTGTTTACTTATACCAAAGGCCCTGGTTTTTGTCTTCGCCATTACTCTGCAAGGCTGTGTTCAACTTTACGCCAAACGCTCGCAACTATCGAAAAGCAAATTTCAAACCAGACCGCAACCTTTTCGTCAAGTTTTAAAGGTGAGATAAATCTAATCTTTAAATTTATGGAATGCTACAGCCTCTCTCTCTCTCTCTCTCTCTCTCTCTCTCATCTCTCTCTCTCTCTCTCTCTCTCTCTCTCTCTCTCTCTCTCTCTCCTCTCTCTCTCTCTCTCTCTCTGTACTGACGTCATCTCTCTCTCTCTCTCTCCCCGGAACAAAGCGTATCTTCTAATGTGGAGCCCGCGACAACCGCGAGAGATTCTGAAGCCCGGTCAAATCGATTCTCCTTTCCGACATAGAATTCAGGCTGCGACAGCTATATAGAAAAAAATCAACAACAAAAAAAAAATCCGAGTTATTTTTTATTATTATTTCTTTGTAATGTGGGCGATTCTATCATCATTTTAAGAAGCAGCGGCTAGTCGACGATCTGTGGACAGTAAGCTACTCGATAGGGACGGTCGCTACACAGGACCCGTGGTGCTTGTCAGAACCGGTCTATGACTTTGCCATGGTATGGTAGTGTAAATGTAGCCCTAAAAGCGGGAGAGGAAACTGTTATTAAAGTGTCAACGTCGGTTTTCGCTCTAACGCATATAAGCTGTTGTTGGTGATGTCGGGACGTTGTAAGAGTAAAAGATACTTACAAACCAAGACGCTTTAGGATGGAACCTAACACTCGTTTATGCCGTTGCGCTTTACTAAATACCGGCGGCACCTGCGCAAATTGGCAAAAATCGGAGTTCTGGCTTCATCGAACATCCACCACGACAGCCTGTCACTTGCATGTCTGCACCTCTGAAGGTGGGGCGGGTGAGCTAGTCGGTACTGCCGGGCACGTGCGGGTTAGATGGCGATTCCGTAGATAAGTCGACCGTATCTGCAGGTCCTGGTGAATACGTGGTTGGCCGGGGTCTAAACCCGCATCTGGTTTCTGCTTGCAGCTTCGTGACAAGACACCATGGCCTGTGGTGGCGGACGGACACCCCCCCCAGCCGAGATGCGGACGGGGCCCGTCTTCTGGATGCCAGCAACCTAACGGGCCTAAGATCGCGGTTTGTCTTAATTCCAGCTGCGCCATCTTGAAACCCTCGAAACGGCGTTCGCTTTACAGGCGATCGTTTACTTAAACGCACCAAAACCCACCCATAGCTGTCCTCGGCAGCGCAACCCATTAAAAAGCTATCTAACGAAACCTGTATGTGCCCGCTGTGCAGATCCGGAGGTGCAAGTCTCGCGGAAGTCACGTAAAACGCGGTCCGTTAACACGTGCGACAGGGAGTGCGTGATTTCCGAAACCGCATCAGTCTGGGAGTCTTACTTCTTGGCGAATGCTGCATTTCTCTCTTTATAGAAAAGAAATATCCAACGCACCGATAGAATCGCCGTGAACAGCGCATGCTGGACTCGGAGACTTGTTTTGCCGACTCGAAGAATCTTCTGACAGAGAAGTTAGTAACCGGAAGACATGAGGTTCAACTGGAACGTTTCCAGTTCCGGTTACCGTTGGCTCCGGACACGAAATCCCCCGGAGTTTAGGGAAGAAAAATAACAGAGATTTGTTGTTTTAAATACAGATCTGAACTGAATTCGCCGGAAATCTATAGTTTTTTTTTTCGGACATACTCGTATAAAGTTCTCAAACGATCTTGCGGCAGGAACTGAGAAACAGCTCTGATATTGGTCAGGCCCGCACAAACGTTGCATTGTCAACCTTTAATAGAGTGTGAAAGGGTACCGACACAATTAGGATAATTAGAAGTACATTGATTTTTGCTAATTTACTTTCTAACTAAATGACTTTTGATTAAGATGTCACAGACGTCTGGGGCGTCGGTGATAACATGAAACAACAACATCCAATTTATTTAGCAGGTGGGGGGAGACGAAACTTGGGCTCTTCCCCGATTGCTTGCTCTAAATCAGGCGGATACTATACCAACTGGGCGCAGCATGCTATATTATCTCTAATCAATTACAAACAAAGCAACAGCCCCCCCTTTTTAACATGCATTTTTTGCGCGTAGCGTCTCGCTTCATCGGTCCTTGTTTATAATCACGGCTCTGTCCTTGTCTAATCGAATTTCTCTTATATACCGCGGCTGGTAGCGACTGCTGAACTGAAAAGAGTTAAAATTAATACGTGCAGCAAAAAAAAAAAAAAAAATGTCTGTTTTTTCGTCTTCTTTATGGAACGAACTCACAACGGTAAGAAAAAGAAAGGAAAGAAATACCGTTGGGTTTGTTCACTCACGTCGCCAGAAAAATTGTAGCAAATGAATAAACCGGAAACTCGTGCAATCAAAGGGATCTCCGTCGAAGCAGTTATTGCGGTTACTTTCCACGCTGATGAAGCGGTCGCCGGAATCTTTCGGTTAACCCTATAAGCCTCGGAGAATTCGCGCGAGTATTCAGCTTTTTTACGTAATGAATTAACTCCTATCAATCCTAGTCGTGCCAATTAAGCTGTGGTGTTTTTTTTTAAAATTATTATTATTATTCATCGAATCGATCGTTTCCATGTTACTCGCTATTTCGATTTTTTTTTTTTTTTTTTGAAGGCACCGTCTGGAATTAGAGTTTCTCTCGTTTTCGCGGAATATGGCGCATAAATTAGTCAAATTCTCCTTGGCGAGGAAACGAGAAAGAACGCGGAGCGTCTTCGGCTAATGTCTCGACACGTTTCATTGTTGCCGGGAAGAGCTCGACAGCCTGCCGATCCTGGAACATCCTAGAAAACCATGTAGCATCACAGAGCACTGGCTGCACCTACTTCCTCTGCCTATTTAAAGGGCTTCGTAATGTATGGGATTAAATGTACCGTAGGTTAGATCCTCACCCGGCCGGAGACTTTAGCTCCGTTTCCAGAACAGATTGACGTTAAATCGATAAGATGAACGGGAACGATTCCAATGTAATGTTGGCGGATTACCGACGACTAATTGAAAACAAGATCGCGTCTCAGCACGGCCCGTGTTTCATTGAGGACTTCACGATTTCATAGGGGACCACGAGCTCATACAAATATAAAGGATTCCAAAAAAAGGAAAGGAAACTGAAACAGTTTTTCCCCACCACCGCCAAGATAAATAAAATCTTGATAATTTTAGCAAAGCTTGTAGACGTCAGCAACAACTCAGAATTGTTAAAACTGCTTGGAGGTGGGGGGGGTTGTTTCCTATTTAAAATCTTTTTAAAACTTATGAAAAGCCTCCGTTATTGTATAGCAAATGTTATTTAAGAAAACCAAAAAAGAGAAATTTTATCGCAGGAAATATTAACTTAGAGCAGTTATTCAAGTGATAAAGTATGTGAGATGTACTTTGTAATGCCACTTCTTTTTTTTTTTTAAACGATGGATATTTTTAAAAGTTATCTCAGAGTTGCGTCCCTTTAGACATAATATATTATCTAACTACACTGTTCAAAATTCGATGTAAGGCATAATAAACAGTAGCGTTAACTGGATCTTACCGTGAGGAAAATTCATGATGTGGTTTTGTGCTCAATGTTCTTTGTGTGTTTTTTTTTATAGTTCCGTCCTTTCCATGTACTCACTGTTCAAATTAATTGCATAAAATGAATATATATATATGAATCTTTTCTGATAACGTTACAGATCAAAAAGCATTAATTGAACCTGAATTTCCGAACACTTCTGTTAATCGAACGCAAAAAAATCAATACGAAACATGTACCGCTCGCTTCTTGACGTGACACTTCAGTGCGGTAACGGAATGGTCGATGAGGTTCTTGGCCCAGGTAGCCACATCACGATCGCCAGATAACGTTCGTGGCCCAGATGATGGGTGTTCGGTGACTGAAACTTCTCCCTGTTCGCTAAATGAGGAGGCAGTGAGTCCGCAATTTTTTTTGTTTTTAAAAACCGTGACACTTGGAGTCCCCTTCCCAGTGATTCCACGCCGGATGCTGCCGCTACAACCAAAACAGTGACCGTCAGCCAACATGGAACTTCTGTGGGTACCAGACCGCGGAGGCTGGAGAAAGGTAGAAGGATTATCAGAATTATCTGCTGGGCTTTAAATCAACGAAGCTGTTGAAAGTGGCTTGAAAGCAAGCGTGGGTGGGTGGAGGGGGCAGTTCAAGTCTTTTCCGACGGGCTGAGGGTGGCTGGAGCTCCGAAGACTCTTAGAACGGTGGAAAGTGAGAAGTTAAATAGACATTTTGTACCGGTAGTGTCCACAAAGAAAAACACACGTGCACCTGTGCATCCGGCATCTGGGGAGCGGTTTTATGCTCAAAAGCGTTGTTTGTTGTTGTTGTTTTTTTTAAATTTATCATTCATAATTGGGCTACACCCGGAAGTTTACAGCAGGTTCTTGATAACTTGAAAAATTCAAAAGTTACGCCGGGCGATCGGGCAACTTTTAGTGTTCCAGATCAAAAGCCCCCTGAGTAGGGTGGTGCCCCCGTTGCGAGCCAAGTTTAAATCTTTGGTTTAAATGGCACACGTTAAAATGAAGTCGACAGTTGTTGGAAAATCAGAAGTTCGACGAACTGTCTTCGGTGATTTCACGAGGTCGTTCTGTCAGAAGCCTCTGATAGTCGTTGACACTCAGCCTAGCGTTTTGTACGAAAAAGACTTGGTTTACCAAAATTTCGATTTTCCCAGCTAGTCCGGATAATCAAGACTGCATTTGAAAGGAGAAAAAAAAAAGTATTCCAATAAGATGCTTCACGACAAATAATTCTATTTTCATTATTCTCCGCGACCAGTATTCTTCCGGTTCTAACTGAATAATTAATTAGTCATCAAGGTGAGCAGAAACCACACTACGGTAAAAATCGGATCACCTCACTTTCGCATCTGTTAATTAGCGAATCTTTTCAGATGTACGATCGGTTTTATTTCTCCATCTTAAAGGTCGTCCCGATTTCGGATACATTTAATAACGCTAAAGGATTAAGCGATCTTTCAATGCTTTTTTCTTACAAACCGATGGTGGGCGACCCTGGTGGAGTAGAACTACAGCAGTATGCAATAATACATCAAAGAAATACAGACACCTTCAAGATACGGGATGCGAGAGACCTCGTCAGATAAACGATACTTCTTTTTCCGGAGAGGAAGTTCGAAACATATTTACTCCAACGCAACAACGACAAAACATCATTACATCAAAGGATCAAAGGACCATCTTTGCGTTCTACATACATGGAATTTACCATTCCGTCATCTCTAACCTTGACTAGATACCCTGTAAAGATTATCCTTTTTGTGCTAGTCATAAAATACGATGCAAGAATGAGCCTTCATCCTGTGCTATGACCATCATAGATATATAAACACTTTTAGTTATGAAGAATGACTTACAAATTCATCTTTACTTCGTTTTTGACGACCGATTTTAAATACAAGAGGCGGTAAATATCATGTCGACGCTAGATAAAGAACTGAAGGACCTTTTCTACGTCGGCTATTAAAGATGAAGAAAGATGAGTTTAAAGACAGATTACTTATGTTTATACTATCACCGATTTAGGAGAGCATTATGTGAGGCAGTGGATAGCGGCCGTAATACCGGTGTTTATCTGAACAACATAGAGAAAGGCCTGACAGGTTTGATGAAAATGTATATTTTACGATAGAAGGTGGAGCATATAATTTAAAATTCCCCGGGAAAACGTCTGCGGAGCAGGGAGAGGGATAAACGAGAGCCGTGGCAAAGACGGAGGAGGGAAGCCAACTTCAGATTGACTCAGAATTTAAGTTCGCAGCCAGACACCGCATGATAGCATTCTGATACCTTTTGAATTCGACTTAAGGGATGATGGATAAACAGGCGAAAGGTTGGCGTAGCGCTCTCGCTCGTTGTGCGGGCGGTCGGGTTGGAGATGTTTTTGGTGTCAAGACGCTGGCGTGGATTCTATGACGGCTGCGTGCGTTGCCTCCGACTGCCAAACAGAAAGAGTTATAACAGGGTGTTTCCAAAGCCTTCGGTCGGGGTTGAAAGAACAATCAATCTTCAAATAGCAAGCGGTCAACAATTCCGAATGAATGCATCAGGGATATCATCAGATTTGCGATGTACAGCGAAAGTAGTTTTTTTTTCAATGATTACGTCAGAGCCGACTGCTTCCTGCATGTCGCCAGAAAGGATGGTAAAAGACGGACTGGACTCGTTGACAAACTCGGCGCTTATACAACATCCTCGAATAGTGGGCGTAACTGACTCACACACACACACTAGATGATCTTGGGGGAAGAGCCGTTTCTGACTGACGTAAGTCAGATTTATTTGCTGTTTCGTGACAGAAACTTCCGAAGAGCTCGTGTCGAGGTAGATTAGCCGCTAATTAACACCTGCCTCAGTCAGCCGACCGCGGCGGTGTTCTTTGGCCTAAATCAGTGCGTGCGAGAGAAATGATCGGCAAACAGAAAATAATTAGTACATGTGAAGATCATCTCCTATCCCGACCTCGCCCTGGAGAGAGAGGAGAGAGAGAGAGAGAGAGAGAGAGAGAGAGAAAACGTCAGTACAGAGAGATATGGAGAGCGAGAGATGACGTCAGTACAGAGAGAGAGATATGGAGAAGAGAGAGAGAGAGATGGGGAGAGAGAGATGACGTCAGTACAGAGAGAGAGAGATATGGAGAGAGAGAGAGATATGGAGAGAGAGAGAGATGACGTCAGTACAGAGAGAGAGAGATATGGAGAGAGAGAGAGAGAGATAGGGAGAGAGAGATGACGTCAGTACAGAGAGAGAGATATGGAGAGAGAGAGATATGGAGAGAGAGAGAGAGACGTCAGTACAGAGAGAGAGAGGATATGGAGAGAGAGAGATATGGAGAGAGAGAAGAGATGGGGAGAGAGAGAGAGAGAGATGACGTCAGTACAGAGAGAGAGATATGGAGAGAGAGAGATGACGTCAGTACAGAGAGAGATATGGAGAGAGAGATGCCGTCAGTACAGAGAGAGAGATATGGAAGAGAGAGAGAGAGACGTCAGTACAGAGAGAGAGATAGGGAGAGAGAGAGAGATGACGTCAGTAACAGAGAGAGAGAGAGCGAAGAGAGAGAGAGAGAGAGAGAAGAAGCAACACTCGAGCTCGTTTGTTTTGCCATCAAAGAGTGAAGATTCGTGAGCGAGGTAATGTGCAGTGAATTATGAAGCTATAAGGGAGCCATATCTGAGTGAAACAGCTGATATGAAGGAATTTTAAGCGCAATCTGAAGATGTCAGCTGTCCGGTAAAGCAGAGAGTAACTGAAATGTGACCACGCGTCTTTAATGTCCGAACCCTGACGGCCATCACGGAATTTTTTTAATGCGCGGGCGATATTTCAGCCTATAGATCGTTAATAGATCGGCTTTTGTGTGGAATCTGGAATAGTTTATCGGAAAGTTCCCAATTGTGGTGGCAGTTCGAGTAATGAAGGCGCCGGACAGCCCGAGTTACCGGACTTTGTACGGGGCGTGACGCAATGCGGAAGCCATTAAGATTTCGCCCTTTAAATCGAATCTCTTAGAAGAATTCGGTGAATAAAGGACAAAAACATTCCAAACATGTTAAAACCATTTCCACCCCCTCCATTCGTGCTGTAGGCGTTTGCACGAGATGAAGGTAACCCTCCCTCCCCGATGCCCCAATCAACCGAACTCCAGCTGGCTGCTGGAGAAACTCGCCAATGTCCTCCCCTAACCCGCTCCGAAATCGAAGGCATGCGCGCGCACCCAGCAGCGATTCGATAAGGCATCGATCATTACCACTATTTCTGGCGTCCATCTGCTCGCTCGCTTCCATCTCGAACTAATATGATTCGGGCCCATCACTCGAAGATGGGCTAGAGACGGCGCGCCTACAGCTCCGTCATTAACGATCATCGGAACGCACTGACGATGATTTTTCAACCTCGAGGGTGTAATCGGCTCGTACCTGTCAGTCACAGAGGCACCTCTATAACTTTAGGCAGAGACGAGTCGGGGAGGGCAGTGAAAGGTTAAGCCGAGCTACTTCGACATATTGAAATGCTATATCTACTGCATTCTTTTCGTTTCCATACCATACATCTGTTTAGCATATTTTAAATAATGACATTTTTAAAGTTAATTATTTCTTATGGGTATAAAATTAATCCCGCCTTTCGTGGCACTAGACGTGGAGCATTTTGTGGCTGTTATTCACTTGATACCTTGGTACTCCTACTTTTTTTTTTTACTTTCTGCGCTCACATTTTGCAATGCATTTGACTTTCCTTTGGGCTGCAATTTTAAGAAGATCGTGCTTTTATTGTACTTCTCTTGTAGATTTTACCTGTTATTCACCTCTCTCCTGGCTGCTGGTGGCCAGGCCTGCTTAGGCCGAGAACTCAAGGTTGATTTCCAAATGAATCGGCTCAACGTGGCAAATGCTCCCTTGCATGGATTTTTCTCGTCCTTCGTCACCAGCCGACCGAGTGAGTTTTCTCCGGGTACTCCGATTTTCTTCTATGTTTAAGGATAAAGCATTCCGGTAGAGACTTCCGATGGGCTGGCTAAAATTAAAGCGTACCGGTAACCTTCCTGCTAGAAGACATAGCAACCGAGCACCTCTTTATCCATTTTTGCTCAGCCTCTGTGGAATTTCTCTTCATGTCATTTTCCAGTATTTGCTCTTCCCAATTTACTGTGTTTATTATCTGTCGTGGTCTCTCCCCCGTGCGAAGCTCGGGTGCTTGATTTTGCAGCGCTGAGGAACACGAGCCACAGCCGAAAAGACCGGTAGCCTTCTGTTTATCAAAAGTGTTGATTCAGCTTGGAATGGGATATTTTTTTGTAATTTGTTGAATCCAAAGTCTTCTAGAATGTCTGCTAGGAGTATACATACTCCCTTTAATCACTGACGTTTTATTTAAATATATATATATATATGCACACTCGACTATATCGTCTTTTCCATATTCGAGCAATTTTTAATTTGCATAGACAAGAACACGTTAGATAACTAACCTCCCCTACACACACACACACACACACACCCTGGATAGACTCCTAACTCTCTCAATTATGATCACGTGAAGAACCGGAAGTTTAGAAGTGTAATCTCTATTCCTCCTGGCTAGCTACGATATAAAGCAAACAGAGTTTCGTTGCTTGTACGATCGGTTACTCATCAGTCAGTCCAAATGTTGCACAAGCAACGGTAGCACCTAGAAAAGTTGCCATCCTTTCTCTTCAGCAACTATCGTTTAGAAGTTGGTGGCTCGCTGTCGCTGCCCTTCTCAGGTTGAAAAGTTTTATATTAAATTAAATGAAATTAACTTAATTTTTTTTTTTAAATTTCTGTTTCTTTTTCTTCGTAAAAAAAAAAAGTAACCAAACTTTCGTAGAGCAATCTATGGACAAAGACTATTTCAGAAATGCCACACACACAAAGGATGAAAATCTCTTCTTTCTCTTTTCTGAGAACATCAAGATCGTTCCTTTCTCGTGTGGATGATCTATCTTAAAAACGAGTAGCTTCAATTTAAGGTTTCTTAACGTGGCTCGCTAAAAAAAATTAATAGCCAAACTTTATTTTCGACTATAATTTCACTATACGAGTCTGTCTTCGTGTATTTTAGTTTCTATCTGTATTTCTTTTTCTTGTATGTGAAGTGTCGGGACTATTCCTAACGTGACCCTCTTTCGTTGCTTCTATAAGCATCCAAAGTCATCAGACTGTACGAGGGCTCCTCTCTATTGCAGTATTAGAAAGGGATATAGGGCAAGTTTAAAATCTCTACTAGTATTTTTTTTTATTTTTAGATAAGAGTAGACACCAAATCGAATGGAATAAATCCACACAAACGAGCTTGGAAAGAAGAACGGCACGCGCCATTGCTAGGGAGGCACCCCGAACAGCCGCTGACGACCAGGACTCGAAACCGGCTTCTCGACCTTAGTAAGCCAGTGACCTAACTATTAGACTACCTTTCCGCCTAATGAAACTGCACGCATGATTAATTATAGATATAACAGCATACGAGGTCTGTCGAAAAAGTATCCGACTTTGTTTTTTTCCCTAGGGAAGTAATGACGTTAGGGAGGCAAAAGTGTGCATAGTGGAGCCCCTTGCCTTCATGCGCATGCGTGGATTTTGTCAGGCTTGCTGGATGCGTCAGTCGCTGTCAGACAGCCATCGTGTGAGGTGCTGTACTACTTGTCGCATTTTCATTTCGCCCGTGATGACGGAACGTGTGGAGCAACGATCTTGCATCAAGTTTTGCCAAAAGCTTGGAGATACCCAAGCGGAAACAATTCGCAAAATTCAACAGGCTTTTGGTAACAATGCCATGGGTGTTACCCAAATTAAAGAATGGTAAACAGGTTCAAAGATGGCCGCACATCAGTGGAGAGTGACCAGCTTTCCGGGAGGCCGTCAACGAGCCGCAATGCAGTTGTAATCGAGAAAGTGCGGACCTTGATAATGGAGGATCGTTGTTTGACGGTGTGGGAAATTGGTGACGAGGTTGGGATCAGTAAGGATTCTGCACATGCAATTTTAAAGGAGGATTTGGGTTTGCTCTGTGCCAAAGCTGCTTTCTCAGGAACAACAACTTCGTCTTGAGGTTGCGCAGGACCTGCTAGATACTGCTAACAACGGATCCTGAGTTCCAGAATACTGTGATAACTAGAGATGGGATGTGGGTGTACGGGTACGACCCGGAAACCAAAGAAAGCTCAGTCATCACAGTGGAAGTACCCAACGTCAGGTCGGGAGCAAAATCAAGGTGATGCTGACTGTTTTCTTCGACTACCGAGGCGCTGTGCATCACGAATACGCACCAGAAGGACAAACAGTTACAAAGGAGTACTATCAGGAAGTCCTCTGACGTCTTCGTGATGCAGTTCGGCGCAAGAGACCGGAACCGGATCTGTTGGCCTCACAAAACTGGCAGCTGCATCATGACAACGCTCCAGCTCATTCGTCGCAACAGATCCAAGGTTTCATGGTAAAGAAAGGCATTTCGCTCATTCGCCAGGCTCCCCACTCTCCAGACATGGCTCCTTCTGGCTTCTGGTTGTTCCCAAAAATGAAGATACCACTAAAAGGCTCCAGCTTTGAAAACCGTGAGGACATTACGCAGAATGCGACGGCGGAGCTGAGAGCCATTCCGGAAGAAGCATTCCAGACGTGCTTCGAACAGTGGAAGGATAGCTGGGATGTGTGTGTGGAGGCACAAGGGCCTACTTCGAAGGGGATTAGCAATTGAACCCCACCAAGTACGTAATTTTTTTTTCCAGCCTAAGGTCGGATATTTTTTCGACAGATCTCGTATTCTGTATAAATATACGCATGATGCAATTTCTCTAGTCTTCACGTCATCTTTAATTCCTTTTTCGAAGAGTTCAGCTAGTAGAAAACGGGTCTCACAATAAACATAAATAACTGTTTAACGACACGGGCTAAGGACAGGTGATCGCACTGAAGAACATCTCGTCAGCTGTTAAAATTCTATAAGAAAAATCGAGGGACACGTGACTCCTTTTTAAATATCTCCATGGCGCCAATTGTAGAGTAAAACGCTTTGCCCAGTAGAATTTCTTCATGGTAGTAAATCGGCAGCCGAACACGCGCACAAACATACTGGCCAGCCACTTCATTCAGACCTAGGCATCCTTTCAGACTCGGACCCGACCACATGATGTGACAGGTGGCCTCTGTAGCGCAGTGTGTGACTTGGATAAGCGCCCTTGTGTCAGTCAGTCCAGCAGTTGTGGGTCTGGCAGGTGTCGGGGTGACCAAGACGGTTTCGCTTGTAGGCTTCTCCAAGACATCGGATATTCACATTCATCTTGCAACGGAAATAATCGGGCGCAGGGGGGGGTGTCTGCTGCGAGAATCGGTTGTGGCAGCAAACGTATGTAGTGCCAAAATGGGATGGGGTTGGGGTGGTTAGACATGATAGGAAAGTCCGACTGTTAGATAGTCTGACAGAGACTCTCAACGCAGAGAGACTCGCATCCATCTCCGGTCGAATCTTGCGAAAAACACGCAACCAATGAAGTGTGCCAGTAGGCGACCTTCGCATAAACCACTGACCAATAAGAAGAGACGTCTCTCGGTGCAAGGAACGCGGGCAGTGGACTGAGAAGTACCGGCGGGGACAACGATGTGGTCTGACGGGTCAGGCTCCACCCCTAATTTTTCTCAGATGGGAGAAGACAGGTTTGGGGAAAGCCACACGAATCACTCGACCCCTTATGCGTGGCCCCAACTGTCCAGGCCTATGGCGGCAGAGTCATAGTTTGGGGTACATGTTGTGGATTGTATGCCGCGGAGGGTGGATTGCCCACCCGGTTATTAGGTGTAGGTTTTAATAAAGTGGCCGGCCAGCGGCCGCGTATTTTCGTACCTCCAAAAACGTGAGAGCTTACGTGGCAAAACCCGCCATCCTCGGTCCCAGTACGGCCGGTGTTTTGGTTGATGACTTTACGAGCCATAATATTTATCTGTGGGGACAAAATCACCTGGTCTACTACCCCGGTGTCCATCACAAATCCAGCACCCAGAAGCTTTCTTCTGTACCACTGGAACATTTAAACATTTCCTAAGACACGACATTACTGCCACACTCGGGAATTATGCGAATTTATTTAATGGTTTCAAAACGTACTGCTTTGGAGTATTTCCGATCTCTCATTCGTTCTTTTATTTAATATATGCATTAAATTAAAGGAATTTTCTTTCATTGTAGGTGTCCGTGTGAGGCACCGTATCCGGGACGGTGACGTGTTTGGTGGCCTTCGGAGGAGGCGACCGCTGCCGGATTAGTACGAGTCTCTCAGACCAGGCGCCATTTAAGACCTTTTGGGTCCCGGCGGACACGTGAAACGGATGGAAATAGTCGTCGGATTCACGACTTTTCCAAAATGGCCGCAATGCAATGAAGACCTGATTGATGGCGCACCTTGGAAGAGCTCCGCCAAGCGACACACACCCGGCGGTTTATACACGGATGGGCGCTAAAACTTACTGCTGTTTGTGGGAAGAACATTAAATGGATACAAATGTATTATGAGTGGTTTTGTATTCATCATTTTACCAGCATCAATAACGTAACGTAGTAAAATATTTGTAATTAGGACAAATTTTTTTTAAATAAATCGCTTTGAAATATATATTTTTATATTATAAACCAACAAGAGATGTCTGAGAGAGAGAGAGATAGAGAGAGAGAGAGAGAGAGAGAGAGGAGAGAGAGAGAGAGAGAGAGAGAGAGAGAGAGAGAGCATTACAGTTTTCTTAATTGTGTTATTTTAAACAAATTAATAGTTTTTGGATGAGCTTAAGTAATAAAAACATTTTTTATAAAAAAAAACCCCGATATTTTCGATAGATAATTTAATACAAATGTCCAAATCAATGCAATTAATGAAAATTCGGAATCCGCATCTACTGACAGGTAGAGAAAACATCTTGCTTCCTTCCTCTCATTAGCATGATGCTGCCACCTGTAACCAACAAAGGCTTAAGATTACTCTGGCCCGCTAGTTAATCAGTTTCCCTGAATTAGTCAGGGCGCCACGGCGTCTCTGGAGGTGATTTACTCTTTTACAATCTCGCCCACAAAACCTCAATTCCTCTTGCAAACATTTTTCCGTCAATAATCCAACAGCGAACGATCGTCTTGACGATCTGGAAGCAGTTTTCTCGACAAGGAAGCAGAAGAGTTCATTTACATAAACCAATTACTAATCCGGTGATTTCTTAAGAAAAAAAACACGTTCACGTTCCATTAGAGCAGCCAAAACAAATCGGCGCCCTGCCACAAACATCTTCGTCTCCCATCAATCATGCAGATTCCAGAACTACCCATAGCGGTCTTGTTTGTGTTCTATCTCCTAACACGCAAAGATGATGTTGGTCTGGGCGTAACATTGGTACTTTACGGAAAACAATCGTTTGTTGACTTTCTCACTCGCAGTAACACCTACTTGTTAAATATACAGTATGACGCTGAAACAAAAGCGATATGAAGGCTCAACAGAATCCTTTGAAGTTTAGCGACAAAAGCAGACACGGGACTCAGCAAAGTCGCGAAAATATTAGGAGAATTGAGTAGAATTCATCGTTGACAGCACAGCATCAGCACAGGAGTAAGGACAACATGGTGGAGCTGGGGGGGAAGGGATTCGTCGAAGATGCAAACAAACGACGGAGACGCTTATAAAACTCTGATAAACAAATCTTTTACTGAAGAGCGCATCTTCATTTAAACTTAGGGTTTAGTGGGGTTCACTCCATTAGAAATTTGAGACGATTCCAAGGTTGTTTTTTTTTTTTCAGTGTAGCGCCAAATGGCCGGTAGAGAGATGGCGTCATATCAGAACGAGGCGGTCGTGGCGGGTGACTTCTCAGAGTCTATCCCTCTTTGGATTTCTAAAAAGACTTACTTTTCTATCTTAAACAACTGATGGGGAATGACTTTTTACACCACGAGGGCAAGAAAAAAGAATTATTTACAAAATAAACACAGTGGGATGTACAAAGTAAACATATCGGCCATTTAGCGATGAATCAACAAAGTGTACTGAGTTGTCTAACCTTTAAGGTGCCGTTTTTTTTTTCAATTATTTTCATCTAAAGCCAATACTGGAAATCTCTACTCAAAGAGAGAGAAAAAAACACATTTCGTAAGATTTTCTCATCACTTCCGCTGTGAGCGACAACATAACAGTGGGTTTCTGTCTGCCTTATCGTGGTTGGTATGATTCCAGTCCCAAATACTAAGCCCGAGTACAGATTCTTATTTAATGCACTGAATAAAATTTGTGGCTTTTGTTTATAAGAAACATGGAAACTGGACAAAATCTAAATCTATATTCTGCCTATAATCGTAAGCTTACCAAAAACATCCCAGATATAATATATTATCAGTTTACTGGTGCATATAGCGACATAGGTATTAGGCTTTTAGATACCCTACACGTGACCAAGGGTATTACGATACGTTTTGTATTGAAACTTTGATCACTCGGGTATATCTAAGGAACGACGACGGCACCAAAGTCATCTATCTAGCGTTTTTATTCTTCAGGTTCTTCAAAATATCGGATTGGCTTTTAAATATCTTTCTTACTGATGCTAAATTGTTGGAATTATTTTTAGATGTTTTTTATTGTGGTTTTTAGACATTTATATAGTTGTATTTAAAATATAGAGGGTCGCGCTGCTTAATTCAGGGCACCGTAGTCTCATTTCATTAGCTTTGACCGCTTTCAAATATTTAAAGTTGTTTAGCGAATCGGCGATGGTTGAAATAAGTTTATTCTACTGCTTGATCTCGTATGAACAATTTTTTTTAGAGAGAGAGAGAGAGAGAAGAGAGAGGAGAGAGAGAGAGAGAGAGAGAGAGAGAGAGAGAGAGGAGAGAGAGAGATGGAGAGAGAGAGAAGAGAGAGGAGAGAGAGAGAGAGAGAGAGAGAGGAGAGAGAGAGAGAGAGAGAGAGAGAGAGAGATTTAAATAAATAATTAGCTTCCTCTCTTCCCACAATTCCATTTACGTCAACTTACCGCCGCCATTTTTCTGCGTCAGGTAGGGGAACCGCCAAACATTGCCCAGTCCAACAGCGAAGCCGGCCAGCGAGAGAATAAACTGAACCCTGTTGTCCCAGGTCTCCCTGTCCTCGCCCGTGTGCCGGTCGATCTTCCTCTCCAGGTCTATGCGAAGCAGGTTGGCCGTGGAGGCCCGCGGGGACGAGCCGGTGCTGAGAGTGAGGGCGCTCCCGTAGAAAGGCGTCGAACTTCCGTTGTCCGAGTGAGGGCTGGATATCATCAAGTGGTTCATCTCGATTCTCTCTTCTTTCTCGTTCATGATGCCACGCTAGGGAATTACCACACACACACCCACACAAACACACACACACACCCACACACACAAAACGAGTTCTCCCTTTTTTAATTACTTCAAGAAATACCACTTTCCTTTTTCGTTATTTTGGCCCGAGCGGAAGCGCTTCGGAAGTCTCACATCAAGCCCCGACATTCGGTTTTATTCTGAATTATCTGTAAGAAAGGAAGGGAAAATTGGCAACAATAATAATAATAATAATAATAATAATAATATAATAATAATAATATAATAATAATAATATAATAATAATAATAAATAATAATAATAATAATAATAATAATAATAATAATAATAATAAAAGTTTTCGAATGGAAATTACATCTGCTACCGGAAACCATGTCCACGTCAGATCGCAGCACATCAAGAATATAGTCACCGACGTATGATAGATTCGCGGAATTAAGGGGCCACAGATAATGTGGTACCAAACAGGTTTGATTTACTCTATAGCTAAAAGCTATTGTTTTCGATAATTTATCTGTGTCCTTAATTTCAGAGGAGTCGGTAAATCCGAACTTTCAACTCAGTTGGGCGTGGCAATAGCTCTCTTATACAAAAACCAAAAATCCAACTGTGCGCGTCATGGTTGTGCAAGATGGCGTGGTGCGAGGTTTGTAATGGGGTCAGTGTTTTTCTACTTTAACACAAGAGCTTATTATGGCGCTCTCCACCGAAGAAGCGAGAAGAAATATTTAGCTAACTATTACTTATATTCAGTTGATAACTTGGGATTACTAATCTTTGCATGGAAACGGAACCATAAATATTGGTAAAGAATTTGTAAAAATTTACTGACAAAAGCATTTTCCCTTTTCAAAGCCGGCACAGCAGCTTTACATCGGGTAAAATCCGTCAGTCGTGGGCAGAATAGAATAAGGTCTTCCTTTAAAGAATTAAATTATTCACATGTATAAAAAGGAGGAAATTCTGGGGTTTTTTTTTTTTTTAAAATAAAAGATCTCGTTTATTCAAAAGGATTCTCACTGGTTACGGCTGCCAGGTGGTGGTTGTGTCGTAGCCACAGATCTCGAGCGCTGAAGAATTCGCCAGAGATTACAGATGAGCGGGATGTTGGGGGAGTGGGTGGGTAGCAGACCAGCCCGCTGCGGCTGACTGCACGAGTTAGAACCCCGGAGACCGACTTGGCATGCCAAACTTTCTTCTTCGAGTGCCACTCGGTCTGTCCCCGATAGGAACTTCCCACTTCCGGCTGAAGACGGAAGTGAGCAAGAATGGCAGCGCGCGACAACTCTTGCAGTCAACGCGGGGATTAAACGTATAGAATTAAATAATTTAATGTCGTGTTTTTATTATATCTTGAAAACCCCGTTTAGTTACTTAATGTATTTTACCTCCCCGCTCCGCCCGCCCCCCCTTCCACACCCCCTGTATAACTAGCCAGGGGTCGTAACCCAGACCACGCCCCTACCAAAGATCCCTCTGGTTATGGGATCGGCTGCCGAGAAGAAAATCGCGGAGAACTATCGATTAGCTTCGCTGAATATCTTAAACGTTCGATGCTGAATCGCCCACAAGAATAATTAAGGTTTTACCTGCGTGGATAAATTAAACAAACAGAGAAACGAGTCCTGTTGCCTGGCAGCTGTAGTAGGTAAAGGCGAGAGTAAACCATATTTATGGCCACACGGAAGCTTCGCAAGCCCAAAGTTAAACGTTACAGCCATCTGATCAATTTACAACTATTTTCGACTAATATGAGTGTATCTGATTGCGGTGTAGTTAATAAATAAATCATATGGTTGCTTAGCAACAAGAAGTAAATAGAACAAAATAGGAGGAGAACTTCGAGACGGCACGAAGTTCATCAAAAACTAAAAATATTTTTGTGTGTTTTTCGCGTAGCTGATAAACAAACTGGCAGCAAGTGAAGCGTTTAGCAGATTCCAGTGATCCATCACAAACCACTTGATTAAAGTATACCTGAAGCCAGTTTGTTATTTTACCTGAAGCCAGTTTGTTATTTTACCTGAAGCCAGTTTGTTATTTTACCTGAAGCCAGTTTGAAAATATAAAATGCGAATTGCACTGGACAACAACCAATTTGCTACTGAGGTAAAAGTATTTGTCTTAGACTAATTCACACCTGAAATCAGAATTAACCCAATAAATGAGGATTTTTAGCTACAGAAATAAATAGAAATCTAATGTTATACATTTTGAGTGTTGTACACGCAGCACGGGCGAATAACGTGGATGCCTACTGCGTGTACACATACACGTTTGCTTCTTGTGCTGGTGGAATAACCGAGACGATGCAGATCACTATACGATCAAAGAACGGCCAACATTCCATACTCCAGGAAAATGCATTGTGCAACATGCGCCACTGGTACGTCTGCAGAGAATATGTCTTCCACCACTGCACATAAAGAAGAGCTTTGTAAAGGCAGATGAGTGTAGAAGGTGCAGGATTTCTTTATCTGAACGAAAAACTTGGAGCGATTTTTTAAGTGATGTCAAATTGAAGGCTGGAATATTTGTCGGGTCATAAATTCGTGATTTGTTTTCCGATCCAGTCGACGCCTAACCCGCTGGTTAACTTTGAAATTGGCAGTCCACAATTTCCTGGGGAACCATAAGGTAGACAACTATGCCAAGTTGGTTCAAGACATGATAAAAGCCCTTGAAGAGATTGGTTGCCGAATGTCGCTGAAGTTGCATTTTGTCCATTCACACTCGGATTTCTTCCCAGCCAACCTTGGTGCTGTGAGCGATGAAAGGTTCCACCGACGATTAAACGCAACGGAGACCAGCTTTCAGGGAAAGATTCAGCCCCCAACACGATGGGGGACTGTTGTGGTTTGTTCAGAGCCAAACCACTGCTATTCAGAAGCGTAAAATCAACTACTTAAACCATTTCTAAGCAGTTACTGTACTTAATACAGGGCGTTCATGTTGTTCACTGTGTCTGAACTGATGGATAACAGTTACTGTACATTATACAGGGCGTTTATGTTGTTCACTGTGTCTGAACTGATGGATAACAGTTACTGTACATTGTACAGGGCGTTCATGTTGTTCACTGTGTCTGAACTGATGGATAACAGTTACTGTACATTATACAGGGCGTTTATGTTGTTCACTGTGTCTGAACTGATGGATAACAGTTACTGTACATTATACAGGGCGTTTATGTTGTGAAATGAATTTATTTTTGCAATTTTGCGATCTACTCGATTTATTAATAAACAAAGACCGAGAATGAGATGTGGTTTCTCTGTAACCACAAACCCCGAGGTGCTGGGTCGGTTCTGACTTCAGATTTGGAATCAGCTGCTTGATTTGATAACGGACACCTGCTTATACCTCGGGAGCAGAAGAAAAGCTATTTTTTGTTGTCCTGTGTTAGTTAAGATTCACGCACTCGAGCAATTGTACTCTAAATAAGCGGCCCGCAGCCCAGTTGGTCGGGGCTGCGAACCTCCAGGTTTAGCGTGGTTTCTTCCCTCTCTTCTCTCCCTCACCGGTCGAACGCGCGAATTTCTTTCAACGTAAAAGAAAATGACGAGTTCCTATAAGGATTTCTAGCGCCGGGATAACCGAGGCACTACGTTCCCCTCGCCAGGGTTGTCTCCCTTGTAGGGAAAAAAAAGAAAGAAAAAGTAGGTATACACGACAGGTAAGCGGGCCTGTCCAGCCGTGTGCGCGTGAAGTATGGGCTGAATGAGTGATGGACGCCAGATCCAGATGATAATGTAACGTAAGCTCTTTATTCTTTGTTTCAGTATCTAAATTTAAGAATCGTTACCGGTTATGCTATGTTTAAGGATATGAAACTCGTATCTAATTCAATTTTTTTATGCTAAAATGAAGCAAAGTAATTACCTTAATGGGCTGCTAATGTCTCTAAAACGGATACAAATTCAATCAGTAACAAAGGCTCCTGTAATTGGTTATATTTACCAAACGCAATGTAGTGCGTAGATTTGAAAGAAGTGCTAATTACCACGGGAGTAGAAGGATCTCCTGTTGGTAAAGAAGTGATGGTTTGCAAAGCAGCTCCGCCGTGAATGGAGAAGTTCGGCAGAGTTTCCGGTCAAAACTCGCCTATTGTGTATTAATTCCCTAAACTACTTCCAGATTCGCGAGACTCGAGTTTCCTTTCAGCGAACCTCTCTACCTTCGTTTTCCTAACGCGCACATTCAGAGAAGCAAATACATCTGTGTTCAAAATTAATTCAGCAGTTAAAATAATTCGGATTCCGTAAAAAAAAAGTGTCATTATACCACAACTGATGTCTAAGCGTTTATTTATCTCCTTTTTAAAAGAGTTACATTTTGAGTCAAAACAAAATTGGCAAAGTGGGCGTTTATCGAAGTTCACCGCTTTGTTAATCTGCGTCTGGCTGCGTCGAAGAAGATGGACTTCGATGACAACGCAATTATTACCGCATCTTCACATTCCAACACGCACAATAAAGGTTCGGTATCTTTAAAAAAAAAAAAAAAAAATAGAAGCTAACGCAATATTTCCGACCCCGACTATAACCAATTTCTTAATTTTTATCATCATGCTCTCCTTTTATTATATACTTCCATTGATTAACTACTTTCATTTTATACTCTCCTC
>JACATO010001124.1:332500-339858 GCA_018389105.1 Nautilus pompilius
TACATCGAAAGTATGGGGATTAAGAACTTCCTTCGTCGTTGACGTTGATTATTTTAACCAACTGCTGGTTCTGTTGTTGTTTTCTTAATAACGTGAAAAATCTCGCCCGTTGTTCTCTACCTTCCGTTGAGCACATAAAACCATAACCTGAGGGAGCACCGTTTCAACACGAAAACTCTGCTCTATTTCCAAATTCTTCGCCCGAGCCGTTTTGCCGGTCTCGATCGTCTTGTTACCTCCAGATTGATTCCTGATTCTTCCCCAGCCAATGGGCGCCATCACCAGCCAACATTCTGGCCGGACTCGAGCGCGGTGTTATTTCCGACGCGGTTCCAGTGCGATCTCGACAGAACTATTTACCATTACAGGCTAACAACTTTACATCGAAAATGGATCTAATGACTTAAAACTGAAAATACGGTCATATGCGAACGACGACGACGTGTTTTGCGACCAAGCTCGTGGTTAGAACCGACTGAACGCTAAACAATTAAAAAAAGAAAAGAAGTTTTCTCGTTAATTATAATTGCTTAACGAGAGCAGAGGACCCACCCATACTATTTTGTTTTACCAGCTCGATTACAGCAGTAGCAGCGTTTAGCCTGCGACTCGAGGCAACGGCCGCGCTCCCAAATGGCCGGGCACCTGTTGGTGAGTTCTCTAGATTTCAGAGGGTTTATAATCGTTGTGTGCGCTTTTACCATTGCTGACTCGCAGTTTCTAATGGGGGGGGTGAGAGATAACGAAAACCAGGTCACATTACGCAGAGAAATATCTTGTAAATGGTTTGATTTTTTTTTTTATTATTTTAAAAAATCTTTTTCACTAACAAGGGAGGCAACCATGGTGAGAAATACCTAGTGCCGCGGTCACCCCGCTAGGAAGCGTTGCCAATCCTCCGCTCCTTCCGACTTCGGCTTTCTTTTTTTTTTTTTTTTTTGTAGATGGGGGAAGAAACGAGAGTGTTCGGAGAAACCATGTACGCCCAAACCGGGTCGGTTCCCTGTGGCAGGGATTCGCCTACTCCATTCTAAGATAACGCTCGAAGCCTCATCTACGCCGTGGAATCTTTTCTTGCCCTGAGCCACCGTCAATCAAGCCCAGAGAGGGAGAAACAGCAGCAAGAATAGTAAACAATGGTGGCATACGTTTGTCGGTCGTGTCGTCGTCTCTCTCATCTTATTAACCCTAACCCTCCCTCCATCTCTATTTCCCCAAGCACCAAGGTCTCTTTATATCAGTGGTTCTCAACGTGGGACGTATGCCCCACAGGTGGGCAATTTGATTTTCAAGGTGGGCAATTGAGTACGAATGAAGAGGTCTGGGTCCAAATATATCACCACATGGGGGCATCAGGATTTTAGAGGTGATTAGGTGGGGCATGGCCCTAAAAAGGTTGAGAACCACTGATTTAGATCGATTTAAGCCAATCATAAGATCATTTATTCAGAATTGTCGATGCATCGAACACTAATAATTATTATATTAAATATGACCTTATACATTTTTTCCTCCCCTTAATGTCAAGTAAGCAAATCCGCCAACGTATTCCATCAGTTATCAAGAAATTGTGTTTATTTTCACCTGATGTAGATGTTATCGTTATTGGACCGGGGGAAAAAAGATGTTTGCGTAGCGTGAAATTTTTTCTTTGAATTTCTCAATACCAGGTCTTTAGTGTTTATCCTATTTATACTATTTTACTTTCGCATTAATCATTTGGGTTCCCCCGAAGAACGGAGTGCAGAATTACATTACGCTAAGGTTTCTGAGGAAAGATCAAATCATCGCCGGGCGTGTCGTACGTATTGATTCGGTCGAGTACGAGAAACGGCGGTAAGACGACTTTCGCAGTAAATTAGTTCGATTTTATTCCACCAGAGCAAGGAACTAATGCAGGCCATTGTGTGTAGCCGTAACTAGCTGATGGATAGACACTGCAACCTATTTTTTTTTTTTTTTTTTTTAAAAAGCAACACTTGGCGACAACTCGAAGCGAAAATTAACTTATTTACTATAAATTTTGCTCCCCTGAGTTTACAGGTAAAAAAAAACAAGTTTTTTTTTTTTTTTAAATTTAGATATATCGGCAGCTCTGTGCTGTTGGCTGCCCGGCTCTGTGTCTGTGTGGAGAAGCTATCCCAACACTCCTTACTCTTTAGCGAAAATATAGGATAGACATGAATCTTGGTAATGCAGTCTTTTCTAAGCTATAATTTCCTATTTAACCCTTACGATGCTTCTCCCTCTGTTGCGATAGGGCGGGATTACCATCACGTGTTTGAGAGCCTCGCAGCTTCTCCGATCAAATTCCTAATTTAGTTTCTGGTGGATAATTGAAACTTTCCAGCCCCAAATTTAATTAAGCTCCGAAAGGGGTTATCTATGGGAATTTGTTAGAATTTGAATGTCTTTTAACGATATTGCAATGAATGGGTAAATATATAGAGTATGTATAGTTTGCTTGAGTCGGGATGGATTCGAACAGCCCTATAATTGAATAATGATAGTCTTCTTCTTTTTTTTAAATGGATTGTATTCAGCGGTAGGGACAATAGTAACAAAATTATCGAAATTACAGGTGTAGTGTCAGCGGTAGGGACAATAGTAACAAAATTATCGAAATTACAGGTGTAGTGTCTATAATTACTCGGCGGATGTAAATTAAAACACACGCTAAACGCACGCCTGTCCTCGGCTTGTCTAATCTACGCACTGGATGCTAATGAAGGAAGAAAACGAAAGCTACAGGAAGTAAACACGTCTCTCACCGCGGAAAACCAGACCATCACATACGGGTGGAAGCCGTCACGGCGATATCAATGGCTTTTTAAAAAAAAAAAAAAAAAATTATGTTTCGATTATGTCACCGGTTCGTGACGCTCAAAGTAGCTGAACTCTGCAAAAGACAATGGGAAACGACAGAAAGAGATCAGGTATCGCACTAGCGACGACGACTCTCGGCGCACAAGCTGATGTGGCCAGCGTCCGTATACGTGGAAAGGAACAGGGGGCTGACTTCCAAACGTTCAGATCTTTTCACCTGTATAAACCATTTCTGAACTCTGCCAGAATATTTCTCAGAAAGCGTTGGCGATGACGTCACGTCTTCTTCTCTCTCTCCCCCCCTCCCGAATTCTTCCTTCCAGATGACAATGTTTCAAGCGAGCTCCTCACCCTATTACCACGGTTAGTCGTTTAGGAAACTGTCAGGGGTTTGGGTTTTAATCTGATTTGTGGCAGGCGCTGTATGTATTCTTAGAAAACAAAAACAAATATATACGCCCATAACATTTAGACCAAGCAACAGTAGGACACGACCACCTGAGTAGTGACACCGTCAGGTGTGGAGCTATAGGTAGGTAATCTCCGTATTAAGCAACAGGGATGGGATTTTACAGAAATCTGTTTTCTCTTGTGGATTTTGTATTAACTGTAGAGAAAAAGGAAATTAGGGTTTTTAAAAAAAAAACAACAACAACAAACGAGAAACTTCCCTACGCAGCATACATTGTAAAATTCAAATGATTTTTTCTACAGCCAATAGGATGTTCCAATAATAATAATAATAATTTAATAATAATAATAATAATAATAATAATAATAATAATAATAATAATAATAATAATAGTGTAAATCCAGTATAAACGGAATATCGGATTTTGTTTCCGATGTTGTATCGACAGCCATATATTTAAAACCAGAGGTAAGAATTCTATCACCTTCCAAGGATCTTTGCGAATTGAACGATCAGAAATTCAGAGGAAAAGAACAACAAAAAAAAAACATCTTTTACCTGATTATCAGACATCTTCGACGGCAGAACCTCGCGCGCGGTAACCGTTGCAGGCGAATGCCACCGGGATATGCTAATGAGCTGAGTGTTGGTGGCAACTGGGATTCTCGCTGGTTAATTGTTAACTGGAGTTCGGAACGAATCGAGCCGCTTCAGACTCGCCGTCTTGGTCCGGTCACCTGCACGGCGCATGCGCGCTATCCGAGGGCACCAGCTCCGCGAAGACGGCGATGTGCCCGGCTTAGAGTGGAACCGAGTATTTTCCTTCCAAATGAAAATAAACCCTGACGTAGTCTGGCTGCTTCGACTACCAGCGAGAGAGAGAGAGAAGAGAGAGAGGCTGGCTGTCTGTGCGATCAATAGGACATTTTTACGTAGGGAGGCAGTGATGGCCGGCGAATAAGAGCCGCGGTTACGTGTCGCTATGGCTTTTCGCGAGCATATGCTAATTACTTATACCGACTACGCCACGGGGCTGAGTTCGGGCTCGGAAACTACTCTTGGTTCCGTTTGGTTTATTGCTAAATCTCCGATATTTACGACACTGAAAACGAGTTGTTGTATTTTTTTTTTAGAAACTACAAAATCAGAATTCATCCCACCCCCCCGGCCGCCGCTGACTTTATGCCATCCTCTCGGCGGAAGAAGTAAACGATGACTCACTAGATGCAATTTCTGTGATCGGCTCTGAACTTGTACACCGGAAAGGTGCGCGAGTAAATCACGTGCGCGGTTACTTCCGGTAGATTTGTCAAAGGTGTGGTTTTCTTTGCCCCCGTCGGTAGGCGCTCAGTTCTTTTTTAAAAAAAATTACAGGTTTTTAGAGAAAATTGCTTCTTTTTTTTTTGTATACAAGCTAATTATGGAGAAGAATCTTTTTCCCTCCCTCATTAAGACGACATCTTGTGTCATTTTTACCTCGTTTAAAACGGTATGTTGTTGCTGTTTTTTTAAATGTGCAGCGAAGATCAGCTAATATAATCCTTTATAGTTTCGGTCTGAAGAATTCCATAGCCGCAGCCCATAAAGTCCGCGGGCTATCGATCGTCCAATTTATAGAGAAAACGAATACTCGGTTGGGGAGGGGAGGGAGCTAATATGAAATCAAAGCACTCTGGTAAAACATGATTTAGGGACAGATCTGTCAGAAGAATCTAATTTTCTTTAAAACTGTTAAATGGATAAGCGGATTATTTCTTTAAACTAACTGTTGTTGTTTTCTTCTTCTTTTAGAAATCTGTATCGAAGCTGTTCGCGATGCGCTAGCATCTGTCAGTCTCTTTGATCGGAGGGCATCCCGTCCGCGTGATCTCTGACGACCGTCAGGTTACCGGTGATGGCTTTACCTTCTGGAGAAAGCGGGACAATTCCTCGCCAGCAGCAGCCGGTTCCGACCGATGCCGACAATCTCTTTTCTTTTCTTTTACCGAGGAAGAAGAGAGAAAACCCCGCGCGTGTCGAGAAGTGGTGACGAAGCCGGGGAACGGAACGGTCCTTTCTGCTCCAGCGGACCTAGAACTGCAGGGGTCTGTGCACGGACGCGAACAGATCGATGTTCTGGCTGGGGGGAGGGGGGGAGAGAGAGACCGAAGCCGATAAATCCCGACACGTTATTTCTCGCCCTTCCACTGAGCGGGTAGCGTCGTCAAGGGGTCGGCCGTCCAACGGTGGTCACGGGGCCTGATTTCATTAATTTAAGGGTATGTCGTTTCTATTGCCAATTCTCTCACTTCCGGTTTGGAGGTAAGCACCGTATTTCTTTTCTGGAGAGCGGCGGCGGCCTGGTAGTCTAGCGGTAGCCCGCCCGGTTCAAAGCCCCGAGTTCGAATCCCCGTCAGAACCGGCGTATTTTCTTGGCACCGGTTTTTTCCTCAATATATTAATTTTTAAAGGATCAAATGAATAGAATCACATCATCTCGTTGATTTCCTCCCACGTCTGAAAGTGAAAGAGTTCTGGTAGGGAATTTCGACGCCCAGCCTCCGTGCGTTGATTTCTAAGTTCTGTCGATCCCAGTCGATTAGTCGCCGCACCAACCAACCAACCAGTAAAAAGCCAGTCCCGTGACGCACGTCGGAGCAGAGATACCGTGGACGCGTCTAAAGTGCACTCACTCGATCCGCGAAGAGACAGACATTTAAATTAAATTAATGGGGGGGGGGAAACTTCCCGCATTCGGTTTGTTACCTTTAAAACAAGACAACGGGGTCGAGCTCTTCTCGCAGCCGGTGCTCGGTCGGGTGCGTTCTAGAAATGGTACAAGGAAGTCGAAGAGATGACTTTCTAGAATATCGTCTAAAGCAAACTCTATCGATTGAAGATAGACATTTGCTGCTGAGTTAAGCTGGAGGTCCCGGCTCGTGGTCTGACAGCCCCCCTACGGCGAGCGGAATTCGTTGATCGCCGCTCTCCTCCTCTGCCGGCCGTACCCGCTCACCGAGAACTGCATCTGATGGGGTCGAAGGAAAACAACTTGGAAGAAGCGGAAAACCCGACGCGTCTGGTTCTCGTCGGCTGCGGAGTCTCTCGAAATCGGTTTGTTTTCAGAATCCGACGCGGTCAGGGCTCACGGGAGAAGAGAGACCAGGCAGGGGGTGTTCCATCTCGCAGACTCTGGCTAGCAGAAATTTCGCCTTCTGCGCGCTGTCCTTCGTTCTTACTGTAGGGACAGCGCGCCGGGACCCTGGGAGTGACTGGTGACCTGTGCGATACCGATGGAAGCAAGGATTATCGCCGCTCCTGAGCCCTAAATGGTTCTTGAGCGACGTGTTGGAGGGTGACACGCATTACGTAAGGTCCTCTCGACCGTCTCTACTGAGAGACAGCGCTGGATGAAGATGTTTTGGGAGGAAGGTGGAGAGCTCATTGATCAGAAGCATTTTCATCGACAGTCTGATGTCGCGCCATCTACCGGTGACATTCGAAATATAAAAAAAAAAGAGAGTGATACCGTCGCCCTCCATCACCTACTCCCCGGTATTTAAAGCGGTCGCCCGGTTGTTATTCGAGCACTGAGGGAAGCGACCTTACGCAATGAGTTCGAGCCAACCCGATAAAGCCGCTTAAGTCCGTACAAATCCAGTAACCGTTTCTGGGAGGTGGAATGTAGGGACCGTTAGGTGCCGGATTTTGCATGAACTTCCTCGACTACTCGCCGTGAAGATATTAAGGAACTGCGGTAACCTCGGCACCGGTAACGTTTAGCGCCAGCGATGAAGTCGACTTGTATCACCAGTAGCGACGGTTTACTCACAGCCAGCCTCTTCAACACTCCTTGTTGCCATGGTTTGCCAATGAGCCGACACAAACACGTAGAGAAAACGGGGAAGAGAGACAACCCCCCCCAAAAAGTGAACATAGACACAATCATGTTCCATAGATAAACCGATCGACAAAAATTAGCATCCCACCTGACGACGGGCCTAATTCTATCCTGGTCGATACATGCGCTGTTACATCTCCATTTGCTTAGCCTCAGGTATTTGCGATCTCGAGCGGATCTAATTACTTGGACGTTTTTGACATCGTTACTTAATCAGTGATGTTAGCGATATCAAACGAT
>JACATO010001125.1:0-179502 GCA_018389105.1 Nautilus pompilius
ACGTAACATAGCTCGTTTTTGCACAATCTCGATATTTCAAATTCATTCTTGTGACATCACAACGGCAGAGGAGAGTCGCTAGAATACTGCGACTCCAAGAGACGATCTTACAGTTCGTCGCATAAGCGTTTGTTCTGGTTCCCGTGAAGGCGGCAGAAAGAGAGAAGAGGGGGGGGAAGAGAGAGAGAGAGAGAGAGAGAGAGAGAGAGAGAGAGACTCCAAGAGACGATCTACAGTTCGTCGCATAAGCGTTGGTCTGGTTCCCGTGAAGCGTGAAAGGCAGCAGAGAGAGAGAGAGAGAGAGAGAGAGAGAGAGACTCCAAGAGACGATCTTACAGTTCGCGCATAAGCGTTGGTCTGGTTCCCGTGAAGCGTGAAGGCGGCAGAGAGAGAGGAGAGAGAGAGAGAGATCCCGAGTCCGGCTCGGATGAGTCTAAGCTCGCTTCTGTCCGGCTCAGCGGTGTGCTGGCGTTGAGGACGTGTGGAGCGCTGGACGTCCTAGGGTGAAGATCAGCCGGTTTCGTACGGTCTGGGCAGAGATGGTCGAGTTCCGCAGACCCGCCGCGTCCGATTCGTTCCGGAAGGAACGTGCCGGGTTAGCCTGGTCGCGTCGGGCCAAGCTGGCTAACTAGTCGCCTCGTACAGCGACCGCACCCCTCTACGCGTTGGGTGCATGTCGAGAGAGAACAGCTCGCGATTTACGGTTGAGTCCTGCGAGCCAGTTAAGGGGATGGATCTTGTTGTTGTCGTACTAAATCTACGCCTGCATGGTTCCCCGCCCTCGTTTGGCGGTAGTTGTACATCGTGAATTACATTTCTCAGAAAACTGCCACTGCAACCGTAAATGCGCGATGAGAGTCGACAAGCGGGTACATACATATACTCTGGCTGCGTCTTATTCCCGAGAGAAGTTCATGGACAATGTTACGTTCCCAAAAAATCCCATTTTGTCGATACTTCCACGCAAGCACCCCTCCCCCAGACCCATAGCCCCTTAATGACACTTATTATTATTTTATCTTCTTCTTCTTTTCTACTCGGGACGAAGTGGCGCGCGCCGTGAAATAGCTCGAGCTGAGGGATAGTCTTTGTGCGTCTTCGCCTACGTGGATTCACGGCGAGTACAATGAGCCATAGAATGGGCTACGTGTCGGCGAGCCGCGAGCGAGTCTGTCGGCACCGAATCCGTTGTGAGCGGGTGTCGTGTTACCGCCCTGCAGTTGCGAGCCAAATGTACTTTCCGAGTGCCGATCACCTCGTCAGTAATTTGGCCAAACGCGAACTGTACTAATTATTCCGTTAGATCTATAAAGTAAGACCGTTTAATGTGTTGGGACACGTTCCATTTGCTCTCTCTATAGAGCCGTCTCGATGACCGACTGTGGAATGGTGTTCAGATGACGTATAACCCGCTCAGTAGGAATATAGCCCATCCTCTCTCACCCCACCCCACCCCCATCCGTGTAGTCTCTCAATGTCGGTCATGGCAGGAATTTGTGCGGGCCAAGACGTCTTTCTGAATCTTCCAACGGCATCGTCACGTTGGAAGGCGAACCCCTTCCCCCCACACACAACCAGCAGTGAGATATCTAACTGAGGGATGCTGGATGAGAGCCTTTCCCGCACCTGTCGGCGGTCAGCATACTTTCGATTTTATTCAAATCTCCACCAGCCTCGGTTGATATACGGCCCCACGCTGGCATCATTCATTCACACCTACGGTCCACTGTAGCCGCTGTTGTTGTTGAGCGAGTCGGACTTCCGATCAAGGCTCTTTCAATGGCATTGCATCCCGTAAAGATGAGTGGCCCCGTTCTCTGCCGAGTCGTCCTCGTGATTGAGAGACGTTCGTCGAGCCGACAAGCGGCCAGCTCCACCCCGACACCGGGGGCTCCCCACAAGAACCCGGGATGTCGCTCTCGCGTCGGGCTGCTGTTGCTGGTATACGACTGCTGCTATATACCGCTCGCTCTCCGGTCAGACTTCCGATAAACTGCCGCCCATTATCGCCAAACGCCACAAACCTGGAATCAACTGTAAATTCTTATATACCTTTAGACTCGACAACGCTGGTACAAAATCTGTGCACCATGAACTTGCCAGGAATGATGACGAAATCCATCATCGAACACGTGAAGTCAGCTGGGCCTAGAAACGGTTTGAAATCAGCGGAGAATCGACACCATCTCTATGTACAGTTTCTCCGCGCACCTCGCCATCGTTCTTCCTCCCCCCCCCCGAGGCATCGTCCGCTAAAGATGGAGAGGACGAGTCATCACGACGCAGACTTCAACTTAGAATCGGCGAAGAGGCGAATCACTCGTTGGTGGCGGAGTGCAAGACGCGGGAATCCCAAATTCTTACTTAAAGGAATTATCCTAACAGAGGAACCTAACTGTTCCTGAATGACGGGATTTGCTGTCAGATCGAGCAAACACACGGGGGTGGTGGAGAGAGTCGAACTATGAGGAAACTTGGGGGAAAGGAAAAACGTGTACGTGCAGCTGTTTCATGAGGTCAACATGGTGTTGATGGACGACAACCAAGATGAGACTTTGGCTACTATTACGTGCGTACTATATAACAATAGTCGGTTCGGATTGGCTGCTTTTATTAATAAACCTGAACAACTCGGATGGGATGTCTTGGGTTCGATTGTCCATTTGATTACATTTATTGCCTGCTTGTTGTTGCCCTTCGTTTATCATTTATAGTAACGATGACGATTTTAAACAACGATGTAAAGTTATCGGAGGCTGGATTCCCACTTTACATTTTAAAATAACAATAACGTTCGGAACTCTCACGTTTTATGTTGTTGTTTGTCCAATATCCGGTATTGTTACGGCCGGAAGGGTTGCCTTATAAGGTCCGAACTAGATGGCGACGCGGAAGAACAGGATCAAATATCACTTCTAGTAGTGATGCGGTGGGAAAGGCCTTGGTCCACCCCACCAGATTAAAAACTGTGCCACGTGACCAGCCAGTTATTAAAGTACTTCCATCGTAAATAAAGAACGCGAAGACTTTAAGAGGTGGAAGGAAAAGTGAGAAGGTGGATATGGCGGCGCTTCGCGAGTGCGCGCGCGCGGGGTGGGTGATATCGCAACCGAAGATGGGACAAGCGTCTTTGAGTGAGTAACTTAGTTGAGGCTTGGGGTGGGCGGGGAAGAGACGGGAGCGAGGATGCGGCGCAATATGCTCTTCGCCTTCTGAATCCAGGTCTCCGCCGTTCAGCCGTGATAGGTCGCAATCCGACACGCACCACTTGGCTCGAAAGCGATGAAGTTACTGCAGCAGCAGTTGTTAAATTTCAAAGAGCAACAAAATATGTATCTTATACGTGGGATAGCCTCACCTAATTTTTCAAATCTTTTCCGAAAAATTTTCATTTCAGAAATACGAACAGTTCTGTTTTTCAAGGGAACCTTAGCTTCAGAGACAGGGGAACGGGTGCCCAAAATGTAGTTTAGCAGAGAAGCGAGAGAGAGAGAGAGAGAGAGATGGGGGGAGAGAGGAGAGAGATGGGGAGAGAGAGAGAGAGATGGAGAGAGGAGAGAGAGAGAGAGAGAGAGAGAGAGAGAGAGAGAGAGAGAGAGAGAGAGAGAAACAATAGTTATCTCAACACCACGTTCAGACGAATGGGTCCCTTTTCCTTGATTTCGAAGTCCACAAATGAGCTCGCGCTCCGTATCGAATCCCATCCTTCCGCCAAACTTAGCTGACAATTGGTGCCTCTCTCCCCATCTTTTAATTATAACGAAATAATTGCCAGTGATTAACTGGTGTTGCTACCCAACGTTTTGCAAAAAGAGATCAGCTGGTGAAGACACAACACGATCGCTTGCTGGTGGATGAAGATTTTTACCATGCAACTATTTATCCAGAATGTAAACCTATTTGAGCCCACGTCATCACCGAGTACATTTCAGTTGTTAGCATCTGAATAACAAAGAAAAGAACAGCAGATGGAGGCAAGAAACAGGAAAAAGGCCAAGACATTCGATGGGCACGGATACGATGACAGAATTGAGTTGACCTAGTCTTTGCATATATCACAAGAAGAATGATCTTCAAAGAAAATCCCGGTTTGAGGCAGTGTGGCCGGTCATAGTTGATGCCATAGCTGTTTAATGAAGCCTAACCTTGGTGGGAGAAGACAGAACGAGTCGAGTAACTAAGCGTTAATTGGTTAGGGGTGCGAAATGCGTAGGTGTACTGTTCTCCTAGAGACAAGGCAATGCACTGGATGGCATTGCATGAACGGTATCGCCAAAGACTGCCAATGCAGAGAAAGTGTTGATAGAGTGCTATCTAAGACAGCCAGTTTATGCTTTATATCTATGGGAGGTTTCGGACCATACCACCGTTAGAGTTCCCGGATTCATCTATCTGTCTCTCACACATAGCAGTGGGCGTGGCATTCCTTTCGACGCTCGCACACTGTTTGGTTTCAGATGGAAAACCTTGGTACAGCGCGGTTCCTTCAATAAAACACGGCGGTGCTGTACTCTAGTGGACAATAGAGTAGTCGCTACGCGGAACCGATATCGCAGATGCGATGACATAATGGAACGATCCCGTCTCGCTGTCTAAATTCGGAATGTGGTCTTAACGGCGAATTTTTTCGCTACGTTGCCATGACGACGACGTTATCGTCGCGCACAACCATGACGTCGGTCGGAGATCGAAGTTCCTCCGCTTTAGGTTTATGAAGATTATTTAGGTATCGATAGGCACACAGTCCAGACCTTATTGTAAATCAGTCCCCCCCTCATATAAGTTAATCTTATAATCGAAGCCTGAAGAGCTTTCGGGACATACGTGGCTGCTTCACGTTTCGAATTAGGAAAGAAACTTCAGGAAATAAGAAAATAATTCAAATTTAATTTATACATTCATTTCGTTTTCATTGCTAATGTGTATTTATTATTGACGACGCAGAGACCACAAAATATCATTGTGTGATGATGATGATGATGATGAACTGATGACATAACTGTTTGCAATAACAATTGTCTTCTTTGAATAATAATAATAATAATAATAATAATAATAATAATAATAATAATAAAATAATATAATAATAATAATAATAATAATATAAGGTTTTAAGCGTAAATCTTGTCAGTGGTCTTAGATAACTCTGCGTAATATGTCTCCTGTTTGTTTATTTGTGTTTTTTTTTCTGCACAAATTCCTAAATCTAATTCTAGTCCCAACCCGCCCTGTCCTAGAATTTCCATTATTCAGACAGGTGAACTCTCTCTGAACCGTCAAGGTCCTTAAGGAGATCAGCCCATCTCGTGGTTTAAACTTGTTCTTCCTCCCGCCGCTGCCTTACTAATGAGTAAAGATATAGCGCAGCACCACCCTCCTCCTTTTCCTCACTTGCACCTCAAATGCCCCGAGCTAACGAATTTGTTAGGCTAAGTGTAAGTAATAGCATCCCGTCTTTTTAAAATTTGAGTCTGGCCACCAAGCCAGCTCTCAAGAAAGAATATACCGAAACATTTCGATCTTTTGCAGGCAGACATCGATATGTTCTTGTTGTATTTTTAAAGCCAAAAGCTCAAAAAAGAATCAAACAGAGAGAGAGAGAGAGAGAGAGAGAGAGAGAGAGAGAGAGAGAGAGAGAGAGGAGAGGAGAGAGAGAGAGATGGAGAGAGGAGAGAGAGAGATGAAGAGAGAGAGAGAGAGAGAGATGAAGAGAGAGAGAAAGCGAGAGAGAGAGAGATGGAGATAGGAGAGGAGAGAGAGAGAGAGGAGATGAGAGAGAGAGAGAGAGAGAGAGAGAAGATGAAGAGAAGAGAAATAGAGAGAGGAGAGAGATGGAGAGAGAGAGAGCGGAGAGAGAGAGAGAGAGAGAGAGGAGGATATGCGTAAGTACAGAGAGAAGCGGTTCGCCACTGTCTGTCAGAAACGTCTTGAAACAAACAATATAATGTAGCTGCAAAAATTGGCTACAATCTGAAATGTCCTCTGGGCCCGCTCATACATCGTATTTTCACCTCGATGACGACGTCCCGTTACATTTCTTCCTCCTCTCCTCTCTGCCCTCTTTTGACCGGTCGCGAAGTGCTTATCCGGTTCTCGGCAGAAATTCGGAAATTCCAATTTTAGGCGAGCGGAGCAGCCGGACGGATCTCTCTTTCTCTCTCTCTCTTCCTCTCCCTCGTCGTCCACACTGATCGACCGTGAGTCTCCTGTCTTTCCTCCTCCCCCTCCCCTCCGCCAGCCGCTTCGCTGCCTGGGCCACGCAGACTTCGGCCCGTTTCACCTGCCCGCCCAGGTGAACTTCTCTCAGAGGGGCGATCCCCATCACTCGGGCGAGAGAAATCGGCTGAAGTTGTACGGCGCGGTGATCTAACTTATAATTCTCGAAAGCCTCCTATTATCCGAAGTGTGTGTGTGTGTGTGGGAGGGGCGAGTACTTGCTTCCTGATAGGCTAAAAGAGAATGCTTTTTATTTCAGTTTAATCTTCACGGAATCAATCTCCCACCCCCCCCATCGGTGTGGTGTAGTTTCGATTAGAGACACGAAAGGGAAAACAACGAGAAATCTGTACTTCCTGAAGCAATGACTAATAACGACGACAACGACAACAACACAACAACAACAACAACAAAACAACAATAATAATAATAATAATAATAATAATAATAATAATAATAATAATAATAATAATACCAACAACAACAACAACAACAACAACACAACAACAACAATAATAATAAAATAATCATAATTAATAATAATAATAATAATAATAATAATAATAAATAATAATAATAATAATAATAAAGCCGTCTTAATAAAAAAAAAGCTCCGGAATTAACCGATAGCGTAAGTTTGGGAACTAATCTTTAAATCGATAAGCGCAAGGCTATTGTTATCGATTGTTCGTTCACGGGCTGGGCAAACCTTTGCCGGCCTGGTGTATGTATCTCTGCCGGCCGTGGAGGAGGAGGAAGGAGGAGGAGGACATCTATAAGCTTTTTAAAATTCCCGTCGGTGTGTGTGTATTTCTATCGGCGGTTGGTCGATTGTCTGAGCGGGACCCGGACCGGGGTGGGGTGGGGTCGGGTGGGGGGGTCTAGCATCCTACCCGCTCTCTTTAAACTCAGCTAAAACAAAACAAAACAAAAAAAAAATAATTTCTCCCCCCTCCTCCCCATCTCCTGGTGTTTGGGCGAATGGTGTGATAAGAGCGCGCCGGGAGGGGGATAGGAAGGCGAGCAGCGTAAGCTTCAGGTGTCGCCGGAGGTTATAGAGAGAGGGGCGGCCAGGGATCCCCCCCCCTTCCTTCTCCCGCCCGCCCCAGGCCTCGCTGACTGGCGGTCGTCTTCCACGGCAGACTTTGAACCGGTCCCCGCTATCTCTCTCTCTCTCTCTCTATCTCTCCCCCCCCCCCACCCCACTCGTCGCGCGCGAGAACCGGCTGGGCGGACGGCACGGCAAGGTTTTTGTTGTTGTTGTTTTTTTTTTCTTATATATATATATATATATCACAACGGCGACCCTTTTGGCTGCGGAAAATACGACCACACCTTCAATTGAGTTCGAAATGCGCTGACCTAGTTTCTGCCCCTCCCCTCTCTCTCTCTCTCTCTCCCTCTCCCCGAGAGAGGCCGAGAGCGATCTCTCCGCTTCGTTCGTGCAGAAGAGAAGAAGCGTAGACCCGGCAGCAGCTCGGCTCGGCGTGTACAAGATACCGACGAACGGGGGGGTAATGGGTGTCCGGCGTCCGTCTCCCTGGACGTGCCCGCCGCCCGTCGGATGACCCTGGCGACATGAGAGGACGCCGAACGGCAGGATGTGATTGCTACTGCTTCAGGACATGCATGCGGACCCTGGAATATAATGTGTTCAGATGTACGGAGGATTGCGAGAGACCGCGTTGTTGTTCATGTCTGGTTACTGCTGACTGTGTTCTGCAGCCAGCCGTGCTGTTCCCTCCCTCTCTCCGACTTCTACCCCTTCAATAGTACATTCGGGGACTCCCAGACCCCTAAGCTGGACGACGGCACGATCCTCGCTGCTCACTTGGATTCGGACGGCGGATTTCCCCTTTTCAACAAAACCTGTCGAAAGATATTCGTAAGTAACCCGAGCAGAAGTGACTTAGTCCACGTACTTCTGGTTCTTTCTTTCTGAAATCTAACACGTGCTTTTCTCGAAGATCTACACACACACACACAACACGACTTCTCCTGACTTTAGGGTGGATCTCCCCACGTCAAAAAAAACACAAAACGGAAACGGCGAATGAATCAGTCAGAATCAATCGATCGATCTATGAAAAAGCACTAAATCGTCCGTCTTTTAAATTTTAAAACTCCATTTTTAAAAAGTATTTCACTACGGTCCTCGAAAACGAGAAATAAGTACATATTTATAACGTAATATTTACGTAAGAGTGATTAAAATATGTATGCTAATTCCACAAAACACAGTATAGATGGAGTCTATAGGTGACAGGAAATTTCTGATATTTTAAAAACTAACATTATTATTAATTATTATTATTATTATTATTATTATTATTATTATTATTAGTAGTAATTACTATTATTATTATTTATTATTATTATTTATTATTATTATTATATTATTATTATTATTATTTATTATTATTAGTAATCACTATTATTATTATTATTATTATTATTATTAGTAATTACTATTATTATTATTTATTATTATTAGTAATCACTATTATTATTATTATTATTTATTATTATTATAGTAATTACTATTATTATTATTTATTATTATTAGTAATCACTATTATTATTATTATTTATTATTATTATTAGTAATTACTATTATTATTATTAGTAGTAATTACTATTATTATTATTCTTATTATTATTAGTAATTACTATATTATTGTTTATATTAGTAATTATTATTATTATTATTATTATTATTATTACTTATTATTATTATTATTATTATATTATTATTATTATTATTAAATATAAAACGAAATGTCTGAGTTGTGCAATCCAATCATTGATAAGAGTATTCCCAAAAGCTCTTTAATTCCATAATAATAATAATAATAATAATAGACCAAATAGTACTAAATGGCTAGGTATTGTATATTGCTGACGACAGATGGCAGCACGCAGACAGGTCGTTTTCGCACCTATGACACCGCGACCAGATGTGTGGGCTGACTTTGTTTGTACCTTTCCGCCGAGCTGGCTGGCGTATTCAAGAGAGTTCTGCTGATCTTGTCACGGTTGTCGTACAAAAAACCAATCTACTCCGGCGCTGCTCTTCATTTCCACACTCGTGACACCAAAAGAAAAAAGAAAAAAATAATCAATTAGTTTTTCTCGTCTAGTGTCTTCGTTTTTTTTTTTTTTTTTCACGTTTACTTAACTTTTAAAGAAGAAAGGGTTGAAAAAATATATATAAATATATATATATTATAGTACGCGATTGTCCATAAGAGGGAGGTTAGTCGGCGCGCTGTGTTACTTGACATTTATTTTTTCGAACTGTCTACGGGCCTGGAAGTGAGGCATGAACTTCTTCGCGAGGTCATACGGCGAAATTTGACCTGCACGCGGAGAAAATACGGGGTCCGCCCAACAGCAGATTGTGCGGTCTATAAATATCGACAGAGAAGGCTGCGTTAGTTCTGCCAAACGGTATATTTACCTACCTTGTCATTCCAACAGCTGTCTCGAACATTTATTGCGTGTTATCGCGGAAATCTCCGTTTCATAGAGACCTGAAACGAAACTTTTCTCTCTTTCTCCTTCTTCCTCCTCTCCCTCTCTCCTTTCTCTCTCTCTGCCCTCTCTCTCTCTTCTCTCTCTTCCTTCCTCTCTCCTCTCTCTCTCTCCTTCCCCCTCTCGCTCTCTCCCCTCCATGTCTTTCTCTCTCCTCCCTCTCTTCTTTCTCCCCTCTCTCCCTCTCTTTCTCCTTCCTCTCTCTCTCCTTCTCCTCTCCCTCTCCTCTCTCTCTCCCTATATTTCTCTCCTTCCTCTCTCGCCCTCTCTCCTTCCCCCCTCTCTCTCCTCCCCCCCTCTCTCTCTCTTCCCCTCCCTCTCCTCTCTCCCCACCTATCTCCTCTCTCTCCTCCCACTCTTCCCCACCTCCCTCTCCAGTCCTTTCTCTCTCTCTCCCATCTCCTCTCTCTCTTCTCCCCTCTCTCCCTCTCTTTCTCCTTCCTCTCTCTCTCTCTTTCCCTCTCCCTCTCTCTTCTCTCTCCCCTATATCTTTCTCCTTCTCTCTCTGCCCTCCCTCTCTCCTTCCCCCTCTTCTCTCCCCCCTCTCTCTCTCTCTCTTTCCTCCCCCTTCCTCTCTCTCCCCACCTCCCTCTCCTCCTCTCCTCCTCCCACTCTCTCCCCCACCTCCCTCTCCATGTCCTTTCTCTCTCCTCCCCCTTCTTTTCCTCTCTCCTTTCTCCCCCTCTCTCCCTCTCTTTTTCTCCCTCCTCTCTCTCTCTCTCTTCCTCTCCTCTCTTCTCTCTCTCTCCCCTATATCTCTTCTCCTTCCTCTCTCTCGCCCTCTTCCTTCCCCCTCTCTCTCTCTCCCCCCCCACCTCCCTCCCCTCTCTCCCTCCCATCTCTCCCCTCTCTCCCTCTCTTTCTCCTTCCTCTCTCTCTCTCTTTCCTCTCCCTCTCCTCTCTCCCTCCCCTATATCTCTCTCCTTCCTCTCTCTCCGCCCTCTCTCCTTCCCCCCTCTCTCCCCCCCCTCTCTCTCTCTCTCTCCTCCCTTCGTCTCTCTCCCCACCTCCCTCCTTTCTCTCTCCTCCCCCCTCTCCTCTCTCTCCCTCTCCCTCCTTCTCTCTCTCTCTCTCCTACCCCCGTCTCTCTTTATTTTTGTTTGCCCTCCAACCATGGAAAGACATCGGCTCGTTTATGGATTGTTTTCCATTACAATCGTTAGGCAGCGGAACAAACTAGGAAATCGCTAACGGAAGAAAAAAATAAAATTCCGTGAATGTACGTCTCCGAAAATACTTCATATGTCATGTAACTTCACACCATCTTCCTTCATTATGCACTTTCTTACCAAACCAAACCAAACACGTGTTTGGAAAATAAAAAAATAGCTGAATTAATTTGGCTATTTTTATAACGAGCAAATATTTTTTTTTTAAATTTTAGAACACACACACACAATCTCTGCTTATTGAAAGTAGATGATCATTTGTTACTTTACTTTATCATCGCCTCCCCTTCCCGTTAAACTCTTAAGTTACAGGACTTAAAAATATCTGAGACACTTGTCAGCGAAGCTTCATTTACATCATCTTTTTTTTGTTGCTACCAAGATGTAATTATCCCGCCATAAATTACTTATTTACCAAACTGTGTGATGTACAGAAAGCCCGGATTAGCCGAGCACCTGTCGGGTTACCTGTTTACCACTCTTCTTGAACTCAAAAATAAACAGAACTTTAAATTATTATACGATGAAACCCTCTGCTGCTGAAAATCAGATTTTAAACACAGATTAAAGAGTCTAACTCCATAAGGTTAAGCCATCACCATTTTTGGGTTTCTCTTTCTTATGTGTGTCTAATATAGATAGACCTTTTTCTTTTTGGTAGTTTTTTGCTTTGTTGCGTTATGTTCACTTGTAGTTTCTTTCCCACTATTCGCTACTTCCTTCAACCATCTTTTCTCCACCAACCCTTAAGTAATGTCGGTTGAGTCTTGTCAACTTCAGCGTACACGAAGAACAAGATAAACCGTTTTGATACTTAGCAGGAAAATATAAGAGCGTTTCCATGTTTTGAGTAGTATATTTAGACGATGAGAGTATGATGGAAGAACTGTAACTCTTGATGACTTTATTTATTTATATATATATTTTTGTCAAGCGTCCGGAAAAGAGTTAACTAATAGTTATCTTCGTTTTAACGTTTGCTAGCGAGTGCTCGGCGGAACACCAGGAACCAAATATTAGAAAAGGACTATTATCCGGCACCCATCGAACCAAGCAGGTTAAGAGATTTAAAAGTTTGGTTCACAGACACTCTACACACAATAATGGCAACCAGCAGCGCCACCATCTGCAAGCGTGGGAGAGTTTAACATTCGTGTCGCCGAGTGACGAACTTCCGTATATGTCGGATGCATGTGTTTCGGGTGCCGGTTTCTAAAATATAGAATTGTTTTGAGATATTATACAGATTCCAGGTACTAAAGTTCCAGATAACAAAGACTTTACTGTACATAGTGCCGCATGGCGTTTGCATTGGCTTTGATGTCATAGCAGTGCACAGTGACTCGTATGGGTTTTGATGTCAGCACCTTTTAAAACACAGATGAAAACTCTCCAGTATCCATAGGAAAACAATGTTATTATTTCTTATACCCATTTCATTAGTGATTTTAGAATAAGCAGGATATGTTTAAAAACGGTGGGAAATTCAGTGATTTTACATGTTTTTGTTGTTGTTATACTTAATAATGGAAATTATCGAAACATTGATATAGATATAATGATTATAATAAGGCAGCCTCGTGGCGAAAAAGATACACATACCCTTTTTGTTTTAGTTCAGTAAAGATTTAATTAGTAATTATCATTCACCCATTAAAATATGCAGAGAAAATAAAACATTGAGAGTTTTCATAGTTACGGTGGACTACCAAGGGTATTTATTACAAGGGTAAGTTGTTACAGCACTGGTAATTCCTAATTAAACGTATAGATGAACGTTACAGACGAGGCTGTAATCGACGTCATGCGATTACGTTATAGACGAGGCTGTAATCGACGTCAGATGATTACGTTTTAGATGAGGCTGTAATCGACGTCAAGTGATTATGTTATAGACGAGGCTGTAATCGACGTCATGTGATTACGTTATAGACGAGGCTGTAATCGACGTCATGTGATTACGTTACAGACGAGGCTGTAATCGACGTCATGCGATTACGTTATAGATGAGTCTGTGACCGACGTCATGTGATTACGTCACAGACGAGGCTGTAATCGACGTCATGTGATTACGTTATAGACGAGGCTGTAATCGACGTCACGTGATTACGTTATAGACGAGGCTGTAATCGACGTCATGCGATTACGTTATAGATGAGTCTGTGACCGACGTCATGTGATTACGTCACAGACGAGGCTGTAATCGACGTCATGTGATTACGTTATAGACGAGGCTGTAATCGACGTCACGTGATTACGTTATAGACGAGGCTGTAATCCTTCGATCTTCGATGTACTCTTGGTGATCCCGGTGTATGTGCGGACTTAACAGCCGTGTGTCCCGTTCACCGCCCAGGCCTATTTGTCCTTGTTGTTTTTTTTGGGGGGCCCCTACAGTTACTTTTTTGATATCGCTGCCGAAAAGCAAAGTAAAACAGCAGGTGGGCTTCTCGTTTGCAGCCACGCCCTGATAACGACCGACTCCTGTCGAAACGATTTAAGCTGTTTCTTCTCCTCCTCCTCCCCCCACCACCATTGTGCTGGATGGTACAACAATGACGTGGTCGCACTGCTGCGCGCTCGGGTCGTTGTCAACACAACAGAGAAGCTGTGAACCATCTCACGCTTTCAGCGAACGCGCGTGGGTCAACAACCAGTTCATTATTTTCAAATTAGTTTCGCTTTTCAAAGGAACGACTCGGTTTGTTTACATGTTTGTCAATTTCCTTTAAAGGACACCCGTCTCCCAGCGCGCGCTACGACTGATAACCACCACGGCTCAGCCTCGGCGTCCACAAGGCGTTGTTAATGAGAAGTTACGAGATGCATATATAAAAAAAAAAAAAACAACAACCCGCTCCGCCGTCGCCATACTGGTATTGATGACAGGGGCGGGGGGAGAGAGACGCCGGCCATCTTGAATTTATCAGCTCTTTTCGATAGTGGGAGTAAAACGAGTCGTGTGGCCTCAGAGCTGCCGCGAAAGGACCTAGAGCGCTACCGCGACGCGCACGAAGCCTTTCGTGGTGTTCTCGACAGGAGAGTGCCGTCCGCCTGCCTGCCCGTCTACGTACGAGCAGCGTCCGAATGATACCCCGGCCGGATGCCGACGCGGCGATGCTATTTCAGCCTGGGATCTCATCTGAACGTCCTTAAATTTAAAAAAAAAAAAGAAGAAGGAACTGTTACAAATCAGTGACGTAGGCATTGCGGGAAAAAAAATGCGTAGTTGTCTCCCTTGAAGATTAAAAATACCTCTTCTGAATTTATATATATATATATATATCTGTATTCCTCACCAAAAAGTTTCGATGTTTACATATTCTACTATATAGAAACTCGCGCACATTAAAATTCTCCTTGACATTTATTTGTGGTAATTTGCGCGTCCTTGAATTTAGGGAGAGACAGCCACCCCTCCCCCCTCGGAGGGAGGAGGATGAGGGCCAAGAGTGCAGGGAAAGCTGTAATCGACGTCTCACGATCGAAGGGTCAGAGGTTACGCATTCGGTACTAGCCCCGCACCAACCGGCACCGGAACACACACCGGTCCCCGCCGCCTTAAAAGCTACTGCATTTTATTCAGTGGACTTCTCTTTGGCGACTTCCGGTGTCATCCAGGAAACATCCGGACGTTTTAGCGCTAATTCCCCCCGAGATTTGCATACATTTCTGAAAAACGTGACTAATTCCCGTTTCTCTGTGTGATTTTTCCTTTCTCTCCCTCCTCCTCCTTCCCCTTCTCTCCCTCCCCGAGCACGGACCGAATAACATTCGACGATAATCGCGCAGAAAGAGTGGAATATTTAACGGTGACCGGGATTCTCCCCATCCTTCCGCGAGCCGTGTATACTGCGTGCGCGTGTGTGTGTATACTGTATATATAGCCAGCCTTTCGGTGTCACGGATGACTGCGTAATCATCTACAACGCCCAACATCTACTTAGGCGCTGGTGCGGAACAACGCATTTGGCAAAAATGACACACACATACACACACACACACACACACACACCCCTTTTGTTGTTGTTTGTTGTTGTTAGTGGACGGACCCCCCCCCCAACCCACTACTCTTTCAAGTCATTTACGACTCTCGGACTAATGTTGGGAAAGGAGCAGGAAGTCCACGACACGAGGAACGTCTTTCCCGCCTAATCCGGTCGCGGGATTTCTATCACTGCTCGTGGATATCGCCTCCGCGGCTCACCGAGGCACTGAACTGCCATCTGTTACCGGAAGTTTTACTCCGTTCAACTTGTTTAGCAGCTTCCGTTGTTGGCGTCTCCAGATCTTTCCCCGCTGTATAAAGATCTCGATGAGAGGTGTCACTCGGTTTCAGATCTTCGCCAATCTCCCCACCATTGCTCAACGAGTTAGGGAGACAGAAACGGGGCTTTGGTAACTCCGTGTTGTTCGCATCAAAATGGGTTTATGAAGAACCCTGCTAATTTTTCACTTGCAAAAAAAAGGGGGGGTAGGACATTCCAAATGATTTAATTTTAGGGTCTTTGGCTCTACGCGACGCCATTCTTCGCGAAGGACCGCGCACTCCCCTATTTGGTGTCAAAAGTCCCAAGATGTTCCCATAAAGTCACCATCTTAGACTGAGCGGTCCGGTCCTGGCACTCTTTCCATACAGGCTTTATTTAATGAGTCTGCCGACAGTTCTTCACCTCCCCCGACCTGTCCCCTGCCTTTCCTGGGTCGTAGCCGGTGCCCAGAAATGAAGACGCCGCCATTCTCCGAAGGATTACGATCTTGGCTCCCCCTTTTTCTGGAACGTAAGTTTAGAACCAACGAAGGTCAGTCCTACAGTTTGTGTCGGGGTACCTTTTGGGTTGTTGGTCGAAGCGGGTTTGGACAACCGCCAACGGGGATTCTTCCGGCTGAAGGAATCCCTCGTCATAAAGACAATACCGGCAGCAGCTGCTAGTTAGTAGCCGTCTCCAGACTGGGTCCACCAAACCACGCCCTGGCACGACGGCTTCGTTTGCGGACGGGACCAGCCGCCAGCGGTAGACACTCCCACTCGTCGGGCAATTATTCCCCTCCCCTCCTCTCCTCACAGGCCAGCCGAGTCTGACATCGGTGGTCCGGTGTAGCACGAAGACTCTGCTGTCCCCCTATGATGATGATGATGATGATGATGATGCCGGAAAAGGAAGTCGGGGCTCCCGTCTCGGCGAGACCGAGCTTGTAAAGTGGATCCTGACACCAGCAGCGCGTCGCCTGCCTCTCACCTCCGCCAGGAAACGGCGCTGGGTCTGGAGAGCGGTCCATCTTCCTCCTTCCGCAAGGTCGTTTTTCTTTTCAGCTTTAAGGTACCCGAGACCCCTCGACGTCTGTGTGACGTCGCATAGCTCTGCCCGTACTCCGCATGGCCGATAGCAGAACGCCAGAATTTGCATTCACACCGACCTGCTAGGATCGTCCTATTTGTTATCTTAACACCGAAGAATCATTCTGATTTTTTTCTTCTTCTCTTATCAAGGTCACCTGCTCCTTATCACCGTTTTTTTTTTTTTTTTTTAAATGGCTTTTCCAGAGATTTAAAAACCAAAACCCACTCGTGGGTCTCCATAGTATCACGTACCCCTCGGGCCGTCGCGGCTTACGTCACAACACGTGCTGTCAGCGCCATCTGACGTGACATTTGTGCTGGAAGCTAAAGAGAGCACGTGATTCTATCCGTAGAAGATAATTACTCGGAAGCCATGCAGTTGGGGGGGTGGGCAATCAGGGTGGAATTCACGATCGCCCCGCTGTTAAGCCGCGTTGTCAGGATCGCGTTGGCACTCCTGCCCTGTCTCGCCACTCAGCAGAAACGTCCGTGTCGGCGCTGGGACAAAAAAATTAAATAGCACTAGCCAGCAAAAGCAGACAGACAGACAGACAGACAGACACACACGCCGAGGCCGTCAGTATCAGGTTTGTTTTCTGGATTCAAGGTCATCCATCGCGTAACTAACCTTTATCGAAAGAACTTCGGTCTGATAGAAAGGGTCTGGGAGGGACCTATCGTGGATTAGGCGTCAGATATATGCGTCGTTATCAGCGAGCACAATGAACAACCTAGTTTTTTTTTTTTGTTGTATCTAGCTGTGAGCGAAGTAATAATGTTCTCCAAAAGCTGCAGACACTAACCATCCTCTCCGACAGAAAACCTTTCTGCAGTTAATAAGGAAGCAGATGGTTAACATTTGCGACAGTTTCTCTCTCCTATCTGGCTATTAGTAACTCGCACGAATATCCTCGATCCTCTGTTAGCCACCTAATATTAATTAAAATGTCTATTGCATGTCTGCATTTGATCCAAAAAGTATCTCAATACAGACATATTTAAAAGGACTAAAAACATTATTACTTATTATAGGTCTATATTAGATATTTTTACAGTTCATTCTGTATATATTTTTATTGCATTTGTTTTTTAGTTTATCTACATGAAAAAGAACAAATGTTCGTCTGGAAAACTGTACTTTCGATAATCTCTTTGTTAATATTAATGAAACTATCTATACCCGATAATCGTTTTGTTAATGAAAATACCTATATCCGATAATTGCTTTGTTAACATTAATGAAAGTACTTATATCTGATAATCGCTTTGTTAATATTAATGAAAGTACTTATATCTGATAATCGCTTTGTTAATATTAATGAAAGTACTTATACCCGATAATCGATGTATTAATAATAATGAAAATACCTATATCCGATAATCGTTTTGTTAATATTAATGAAAGTACTTATATCCGATAATCGCTTTGTTAATATTAATGAAAGTACTTATATCTGATAATCGCTTTGTTAATATTAATGAAAGTACTTATACCCGATAATCGATTTGTTAATATTAATGAAAGTACTTATATCCGATAATCGCTTTGTTAATATTAATGAAAGTACTTATACCCGATAATCGATTTGTTAATATTAATGAAAATACCTATATCCGATAATCGCTTTGTTAATATTAATGAAAATACCTATATCCGATAATCGCTTTGTTAATATTAATGAAAGTACTTATACCCGATAATCGTTTTGTTAATATTAATGAAAATACCTATATCCGATAATCGCTTTGTTAATATTAATGAAAGTACTTATACCCGATAATCGTTTTGTTAATATTAATGAAAATACCTATACCCGATAATCGTTTTGTTAATATTAATGAAAATACCTATATCCGATAATCGCTTTGTTAATATTAATGAAAGTACTTATACCCGATAATCGTTTTGTTAATATTAATGAAAATACCTATATCCGATAATCGCTTTGTTAATATTAATGAAAGTACTTATACCCGATAATCCCTTTGTTAATATTAATAAATGTTGATATTCAATATTCTTGGTAAGGAGTGGCCGAAAACACCGCTAAACGCTGTGCGTACTTTATGGCTACTAGATGCTGCTATCCTCGCCTTCGTTACAGAGGCCGTCGTCGTCTGTACTTATTTTAGATGGGAGAGAAGTCAAATTCATTAAGCTGGAAACAGAAAGAAAAAGGCCACCTTTAAAAACACACGTCGGATTTTCCGCATAGTGAAAGCGAAGAGTTTCCGAAACGCGCCCACCTATATCAGGTTCACACCTCCCGACTCTGCTGGGCGAACTACAAATTCTGCCTGCCTTTGAAATCTATCTTAAGCTCCGAACAACACGCGCGCTGTTCGAACGGCTTCACGCCCTGACTTATCTCGGGGGCTCCTCTGTAGACTTTGGGGGGGGGGAACTCACCTACCTACCTACGGGATTGGCTGGTACCCGACGTATCACTGACTACTGGCCTTAGTCCTCATCTCGCTTATTAATTAGTTTGTTTGATCGTAGAGGATGGGGGGGGGAGAGAGAGAGAGAGAGAGGGCATCTTGAATTAACCCTCCCCACCCCGCTGTTGAATTTCTGCTTGTCTGTTTTATGGTGACTTGCTTTGCTTAGTTACGGGGGGGGGGGCGTTCCCGAGGTATATCTCGATGATCTATGCACTAAACGTACTTGATGGAGCCGAGGGCCCTATTGCATACTCGACAGGGCTTAATCGGCTCTATTGTCCAAAAATCTCATTTTAAAACTCTTTTCTCCGACAGTACAGCACGATGAAGCACGGATGGTGGGAGGGGGTGTGATAGGAATGCGTTGATTTCTGCCCCTCCCCCCTCCCTCTGTACGCAACCAGTTTATCAGCTGATTCGGGTTCCCTCCTTGGAGGGCTAAATTGCCGTTTCCACTCCAGTACCGCCGTAAAAGGGTGGCGGTGGGGGAATAAATCATTGGCGTCTTGCCTTCGGCGAGAAGATGGCTAAAGTTGAACAAACTCTTCACCGGTGCAGCGATCATGAGTAAGCATTGTTTCGGGAATGAAGTATCGGTGGGGGCCCTCCCCCCACACAGAACCTCACTCAGTCACACACAAGTCACAAGGCACTCACACCCACTCTCACAGACAGCCGCGCACGCTAGTCACACGTACACAGTCACACACGCACGCACGCGCGCCTGTATACCCCTTTCCGTCTCTATAATGTGGCTGGCATCGCATAACTTGCATCCAGACGCTTCTTAGCGCACTAAGCCTCCAACGAGCGCCGTGACTGGGTTCCAGATATCAGCTGATGCTATTTCTATTCACAAAATAAATAAAAGCACAACGGCCGTCTGAGAATAGATATCTCTTGGGGATACCGAGCAGCGACGGTTCCACTTGTGTGTGTGTGTGTGTGTGTGGTTCCTCCCAACTTTCTTACTTTAATTGGACACACGCATTATTGAAGCTCCGGCTAACTCCACTAATCATTCCTTTATGTTCCAGGTTTATTCTGATGATTTATAGCACTACCACACCCCCCCCCACTAACTACCCTCCCTCATCTCTTAACGGAAAATTGTGATTCAGTGGCATTTGGCGTACGGAGTGTAAGCAGTGTATCTAGAAGACTGCATTCAGATACGACCGAGTCACACGCCGAGTTGTAACGTGACTTGACGCCATTTTTTTTTGCTTCTAGGCTCTGGGTGCAAATGCAACAAAACAGGTATAAGTAAAAACAGACGTGTGGTACCCCGGAGGGTTAAGGAAGCTTAGTTGTTTGCGCACTTATTAAATATATATTTTAATATGTAATTTTTCTGTATATAGTTTATTAGTGCTAACTAGTATTAAAGGGTTCAAATGGGGGGGGGGGGTTGGATATCTGTGAATCCAAAAGGATTTTTCTCGCTCATGTCCGCATTTACTGCCGAGTTCAGTTTTTACCGAGACGCAGCTGCCTGGAAACGAATCAATGCCTTAACAGAAAGGAAAGAAGAAGAAAAAAGGCGTGTGTGGGGGGGGGGGGGGGGAATGGTATATTTACTAGTTCATCCGTAGAGAATAATCAACTTCTAATTATTTTACCTACTGTGTGTGGGGAGGTGAGTGTATAGTTAAATAAACAATTAGCGAGTAGTTTTTGCGTTGGCTGGCTACTATTGGAGGTGCACGTGTTTCGGTAAATGCGATGGTGTACGTACTACACTACCGCTGACGTCAGCAGGCTTACTTACCATTACGTATTACCAGCCTGGACCCCCACCGCGTTCTCTTAGATTAACTCTTTCCATGGCCATATATATATTTGAGCATTCACGCGTGAATTGGACAAATTATAAAATCCCGTCCACGGTTCTCTCTCTCCCCCCTCTCTCTATATGTATACTGACGTCATATCTCTCCCCTGACGTCACCTATATCCGTATACTGACGTCACATCTCTCCCCTGACGCCACCCCCTCTCCGTATACTGACGTCACATCTCTCTCCTGACGCCACATTTCTCTCTATACTGACGTAACATCTCTCTCCTGACGTCACATCTCTGTATACTGACGTCACATCTCTCCCCTGACGTCACTTCTCTCTGTGCACTGACGTCATATCTCTCCCCTGACGTCACCTATATCCGTATACTGACGTCACATCTCTCCCCTGACGTCACCCCCTCTCCGTATACTGACGTCACATCTCTCTCCTGACGTCACATCTCTGTATACTGACGTAACATCTCTCCCCTGACGTCACTTCTCTCTGTGCACTGACGTCATATCTCCCCCTGACGTCACCCCTCTCCGTATACTGACGTCACATCTCCTGACGCCACATCTCTGTATACTGACGTCACATCTCTGTATACTGACGTCACCCCTCTCCGTATACTGACGTCACATCTCTCTGTATACTGACGTAACATCTCTCTCCTGACGTCACATCTCTGTATACTGACGTAACATCTCTCCCCTGACGTCACTTCTCTCTGTATACTGACGTCATATCTCTCACCTTACGTCATCCCCTCCTCTCTCTCTCTCATTTGCGCTCCAAGTTAGGAGACGAAACCAAAATCCCCCTTTGACTGGGCGAGAAGGAACGGAGGACTGGGATGGATTATTTCCGTTGAACTAAGTCGTTCTCGGTGCCCAGATGGCTTGCAGCAGCAACCGGTGTTCGATCCCGGTTTTCCGTCCTCTCCAGTCCCATTTCACTTTGCGTCTTTGACGGATGCCGTCGTCGTCCTTATCCTGAGATTTAAAGTAAATAACGCAAATTGTTGTCGTGCATATTTTTATTTTTCCGTTTTTTGGGAAGAGGGAGGCAGGTATTTTTGCCTTTTATTAAAAAAAAAAAAAAATGATTGTCTGGCTTCAAGTCTTTAATCCATCTATTCTTTATTTTCCCCCACCGACTTGTTAGATGAGGGGCCGACGGCGCGTCTCATTATGCATATACTTCATTTTGAATGAATCTTTTGTCGTTTTTCTCTTACGAATTCCAACGACCGGCACAAATGGAGACCAGGCGGACGACAGCACCAGCACCGAAGATAATATACTCCATTTAAATTTTAAGTGGGTGAAACGCGTTAAATAAAAAAGAATATATATATCCGCATAATTGTGACAGGTCAGAAACGCTGTAGGTCATCTCTAAGGGAACGGTCGGGTCACGGCCGCGCCCCCCCCCCAACACGGATTCTGACACCGGAACCGGCTCCGGAGCGCTGATTGATGTTGCGGAAGGTTGGTTTTCGGCAGGAAACCCGATGGGAAAAAAAAAAAAAAAAATAGAGAGAGAGAGAGAGAGACGACCATTCGTCCCCACCGAGGTCCCTTAACACAGCCACGCCCTTGTTGACTGCGACCTCTTTTATTTATTAGGGATACCGAGTTCTGGCGCTATTTTAGAAGTTCTTCTGGCATAGAAGCGAACCAGATACGGCAGCGGGTGATCTTCGCGAAGAGCCGGTACCTCCGGAACCAGGATTCGTCGCGCCTTTACTCGGGGAGGGGCCACCCCTCGCCCCTCGCGCCTCCCACCGATATCTACACACAAACAGCGATCGCGCAATAAATATGCAAATCCGAAATGCGACAACGTCCAAAATCCTGTTCAGGCCGGGCTGGCGACGAGCTCGGGGGGGGGGTGAGGTTCTGCCTAACCCTAGGCGTTAGAGGCCTGGTTGGTGTACACGCCCAACCCCCTAGCGGAACTGCTGGGAAGTTATCCCCTTACCGCAACCGAGAACCCTTCTTGATAATTAGACGGCACCAACAGCTAAATCAAAACGTTAGCAGTTTACCCGCCCCATGCGGGGGCCCTTCTTTGTCGTGTCTAGGTTGACGATTCCGATGTTGTTGCCCCCTCCCCTGGGCTGGCTAAAAGTACAGCAAGCGAAGCGGTGTCTGTTCCGTGTTCATCTGTTTGTCCCACCTCCTCCCCCGCGCGCTTCCTTTGACAACCTTGACAGTAGCTTAGGTATATAAAACAGTTTTATCTTTATCGTTCTTGACAGATGCTTTTCTTTTTTTAATATTATGCATCAAACTTTGCGGTTAGTTGTGAGTTAAGTGAGAGGACTTTGCAGTCTTGTAGACATTTAAAGTCCTCGCTCCATATTATTATTATTATTACTTTTGTTATTTCTTCATCTACTCCAACAGCCAACATCTTTTATCTGGTTTTCATAACTAAAGAATTTATTTTTAACATTAAGCAACGTAAATGGAATGTCGAATTATTGTTGAAGGTCTCGGGCAGCCGGGCGGAATGGACCATCGGAGCTATTAGTACCGAAAACCTCAAGCGCGAGTGATTAGTAATACACTTTTCTTTACGGTCTACGTCTCTTGTGCGAAAATTCGCCCCCCGTATGTTTTGTTTTTGTTTTTTTTTTAACGGCAGATGAAGGATAATAAATACCGTGGCAGACAGACATATCGATCGGTTCTCGGTCATGCTTTTAGTTCCTTCTACATTCTTTCGACAGCACCAGCTGTCAGTTCTTGAGAGACCGTGTAGAAGGGTTAAGATAGGACGGTGGGTAATTGGTAAAACCATCACTACCACCGGGCCCACGAGAGGTGGAGAGGGAGAGAGAGAGATATGACGTCAGTACAGAGAGTCAAACAGACAGAGACATGACGTCAGTACAGAGAGTCAAACAGACAGAGAGATATGACGTCAGTACAGAGAGTCAGACAGACTGAGAGATATGACGTCAGTACAGAGAGTCAGACAGACTGAGTGAGATATGACGTCAGTACAGAGAGTCAGACAGACTGAGTGAGATATGACGTCAGTACAGAGTCAGACAGACTGAGTGAGATATGACGTCAGTACAGAGAGTCAGACAGACAGAGATATGACGTCAGTACAGAGAGTCAGACAGACTGAGAGAGATATGACGTCAGTACAGACACAGAGAGATATGACGTCAGTACAGACAGACAGAGAGATATGACGTCAGTACAGAGTCAGACAGACTGAGAGAGATATGACGTCAGTACAGAGAGTCAGACAGACAGAGAGAGATATGACGTCAGTACAGAGAGTCAAACAGACAGAGATATGACGTCAGTACAGAGAGTCAGACAGACTGAGAGAGATATGACGTCAGTACAGAGAGTCAAACAGACAGAGAGATGACGTCAGTACAGAGAGTCAGACAGAGACATGACATTAGTACAGAGAGTCAAACAGACAGAGATGACGTCAGTACAGAGAGTCAAGCAGACTGAGAGAGATATGACGTCAGTACAGAGAGTCAGACAGACAGAGAGAGAGAGAGAGAGAGAGAGAGGAGAGAGAGGTACTAACCATAACTTAGCGTTCTTTGGACTTTGGTCTGGGTTCTTGAGCATGCCTGCCTGCCTTACGAAAATAGGCGATATGTTGAACTGGAACCTTATCTTCAACACCGTCCCACCCAACCCTTAGCCTCCGCCCAGAACGAAAAACAGACCATTGCTCGATAATTGTATGAACAAAAATTAAAAGAAAACGTCTAGTTCTAAGGCAGGTTTATTTAGTTATTTATCACAGCTGTTTCTCTCTCCCCTTTACGGCGGCGTCACGTGTGTTCAGGGAACCGCTTAAGGGCTCTCGTCAAACGCCATCCTTAGATACAGTATAGACGGATACAAGGGTCTGTAACCAATACAAATCCGGCGCCTTTGGCGCAAGGAATGCACAGGAGCAGCGATAGCGTGCGGTCTCGCTCCGCGTCGAGTTGCAGGTAGGCAGTAGTGCCGAACACGTCTGTTCGTTCGTCTGAGACGCCCCCCAACCACCTTATTGACCATGGCCGTCATCGCCGTAAAAAAAAATTCTAAATGGCCGGTTAACTCGGCCTCGACAACTGGCTGCTGCCGTATTCCAGATCATCTTTGCGCTTGATTTTCAGAAGCCAGAACATTAAAATAAACAACAAAAAATAACGTCGAACCAGCAAACAGCAGCAGAGAGACTCGGACACGGATCTGCTTATTTGCCCTTTAATCTCTCTCCATCTCTTCTTTCTCAGGGACGAACGCGATAGCCCGTGCTCCCCGATAAATGAATGCTCAGGATAGAGGCCGCCGTGTGGCAGGTATCGGTGACGAGGGGCTGGCTACATCTGTTTCTAGACCGCGTATGTTTTAGTCATTAACTCCGATTGCGTCAGTTCCACGCGGTGGTGAGAGTTAGGTTTAGACACACACACACGTATCGGAAAAAAGTAGAATTACTCAGTAGCATCTGTGGCTATTCAAAGACTTCTTTTGTGATTCCGTGTCGAGGCACCCGTTGTCTTCCTCGGCCAGTTCTAACTTTGCCGGATCGAATATCAGGCCCGCGAGCGCAGCTTCGACCCGGCTCGAGTTGAGTTTGAGCATCCAGCAGCATCAGCAGCAGCAGCATCAGCGTGGTTTTGAGTAGAATCTAGTTAAGTTGGTATAGTTGTTCAGACTTTGATCACCTTGGTTAGCCATCGGGTTCGGGGGGGGGGTTATTGCTAGAATTCGATCAGCCCGTTCGGGCTTTCGTTCGATGAAGACATTGGGCACGGAGTCCAAATCGCGACGACTCTGTTCTAGTCGCGTTGTCTGGGAATTACTTTCCAGAAGAAGTATTTAAAAAAAAAACAAAAAAAACAGAAATACCAGCGGTTGAGGCAGGTAATAGGGGTAATTCACACGCACCACCCCTCCTCCTACCACTTCCCGTGGAGCACCGCGGCAGGTTGACCGACCGACTGTCTGCCACGTGCTCGACAGCCCGTCTCAGCGCTAATAAATATCCCTTAGCTTGTTGTTCGCTTTTCCTGAGCGGAGATTTTAATTCCCGATAATGGGTGACTGATAGCCGCCTCCTCCTCCTCCTCCTCTTTTTCTCGCGAACTAAGTATTTGTTTGCCAAAGCCAAAAAATCAAATAGCCCGACTGACACCCGCCTCTCGCCTCGCGGTTCTTGAATGAAAATCAGGAGGATGGCAGCTGCTGGGAAACCGTAGACGCCTCGTTCTCTCTCTCTCTCCCCCCATCCACGTATGGCAGCGGAAACGTGGTGGTAGTGTGTGTGTGTGCGCGTTTGGGAGGGGGTCAAGAGGAGTACCTTTAAAATAAATAATTCCGGGAGTCAGATATTATCGTGGTTTTCGAGGTGGGGGGGGGAGAAAATGGGGCTTGGTCTAAAAACAGCACTCGACGAGCGAGTGCGTGGTTTGGTTAACTCGCTCGCACGTGTGAGACGTGAGGTGCCGCGTCAGGGAACAGACGGAAGGAAGCGGGAAGACGACAACGACGCGTCTGCGCCGCCGCTGCAGAAGGAGGGAGATGGCGAGAGAGAGAGATGGAGAGAGAGAGGGAGGGAGATGGCGAGAGAGAGGGGAGGGAGAGAGAGAGATGGAGGGAGGGAGATGGCGAGAAGAGAAAGAGATGGAGGAGAGAGGGAGATGGCGAGAGAGAGAGAGGGAGAGAGAGATGGAGGGAGGGAGATGGCGAGAGAGAGGGGGAGGGAGAGAGAGAGATGGAGGGAGGGAGATGGCGAGGAGAGGGAGAGAGAGATGTAAAGAGGGTGAGAGAGAGAGAGATGGAGAGAGAGATGGAAAGAGGGAGATGGCGAGAGGGAGGGAGAAAGAGATGGAGAGAGGGAGAGATGGCGAGAGAGAGAGAGGAGAGAGAGGAGAGAGAGATGGAGGGAGGGAGATGGCGAGAGAGAGGGGGAGGGGGAGAGAGAGAGATGGAGGGGAGGGGAGATGGCGAGAGAGATGAAAGAGGGTGAGAGGAGAGAGATGGAAAGAGGGAGATGGCGAGAGGGAGGAGAGGGGAGAGAGAGATGGAGGGAGGGAGATGGCGAGAGAGAGGGTGGGAGAGGGAGAGAAAGTGATTCGGTCGGTGTAGGGAAAAGGCTCTCTCTCTCTCTCTCTCTGGTCCGCTGTATCGACGCAAGTTGCTTACGCTTCTCTAGGGTTCGCACGTGACGCCGGCGATTTAAATTAAGAGTTCTGCATTTACTCTCAATCACTACCGAATTGACGCCCTTTCGAATTCACGCGCGCGCGCAATGCCCTTGTTTTAATTCTTTTCAACGGTTGTCTCTCCCCTCGTTACTTTTTGTCTTTTTTGTTTTTTCACGATAAATTTTCGGTAGATAGAGGCGAGAAAATCAATCACCTTTCTGTCAGAACGGTGCCTATGAAGCAGGGATGGGGGCGGACGTGTAAAATGGTTGGGTCGGTTAGAGGAACCCTGACCTCACCGAAGACCGGAATGCGCTACTGACCGAAAGATCGGGACGGGATGAGTCGCCATCTGTAGCTGTCTACTTCCAAAAGAAGGGTTCCCGTGACCGCTTTAAAAAAAAAAAAAAAGAAAAAGGAGTTCTTACTGTCTTTGAGGAATGGTGCAGGGACTCTTCGCACAAAATCACACCTCGAGGTATTCATCCGCAAGGTGGACCGAATCACGGAGTAGAGGCTACCATCGCGCACCCATCTACGAGAACCGAAGAACACCCGGAAAGTTCTAAAAGTACATCATCATCATCGCCCGGCTAGCGCAACCCCGCGCAAAAGAAGAGAGACCTCTCAGGTGTAAAAGAGCTCTTGGGGATGCCTTCGGTCCCATAGCGGATGCGAAGACTCGCCGAGCCATGTCTATATGTGACAGTTGTACATTTTGGCGTTTTTCTTTAAAAGCCAAACGAATCTTCAGCCGAACCTCCCTGTTTGTTGGGAGACAATTTTTCGGAATTTTACCCATCAGCCACTTGCGCCTGGCGCAGCGAACTCTGAGCACGTGAACGTGGAGTCCGAACGAGCTGCGCAGAGCGTGAAACTCACTTGACTTAGGCGATGGACTGGAGGAAAGGGCGTAGTCTCTCTCTCTCTCACACACGCACGCACATATATATCCCGGGCCGTATGCACTTGAAATACTTGTAACCCGACCGCGTTCAGGCTACCGAGGGGGGAAAGCACCGGGTAGACTCTCTGTTTCCCCGGTGAGAGCGAGCCGTTGCTATGTGAGAAAACGTAGTATCCTGGAATGTCGATTAGGCCAGCTGTAACGAGTCGCGGTGCAGTGGGTGGGTTGACCGGAGAGGAAGGTGCTGGGAGGGGAGCGAGAGAGGAGGGTGGTGGTGGTGTTGGGCGCGCGCGGTCACCTGCCTCCCGACCCGACTTCCATCAACACGTTTGCTTCCTGAAGCGCTGTAGCGCGCGGAACGTCACGAGGACGCGCGGACGTGAGCGAAGAACAGCGCAACCGGATCTCGTCGGCGGAGTCGCGTTCTCGATATCCCGGTGGGCTTGCGGCGCTCGATGCCGTTGTCCATCCCGGCTCAATCTAAAACTCTGCCCGCTCTAGGGGCTTCTTCTTGTCATCTCCGCCGCCCACCCGCGTCTGTCTCTGCGGGGTCGGATACAGAGCCTAGTTGTCGGTAGGTATCCTCCTCTCCGCTTTAATCTCGGGCAACCCGGGCCTCAGTCTCGGACCCGTTGTGTTTCAACCCCTACCCTTCCCCCAAACTTCCCGTCTAAAGAATACCGCCTCCGACCAGAACTAGACGTCTTGGAGGAAAATGCCAGGAACGTAATTCCCTGTGCTATAATTCGCAGGTTTTGCAAGTTACAACGATTTCGGTCAGTCACGATCCTCGAAATCAACTTCCAAACTTTTGGACGGAACCTATAACGCAACCAGTATATAGTAAATGTATTGGGGCGGTTCTTGGTAATTTGAATAGTAACGGAGGTTGGAAAGTCTGTTTTCAGCATTTCCCAAATAAGGAAACGGGGACTTTGTGTCAGAATTTGGCTGAACTATTTTGCAATGAAATACTTGTTTTTTACAGTTCCGCTGAACTCTTCCCAACTTTTTGGAAAGTTTACCGACCGCATCTAAAGAGCTGTTTTGTTTGTTTGTTGTTTTTTTTTTGATATCTGTCTCTACATCCACCATGTATCCGACTTTTAGTCGCAGATACGCGAAACCATCCTCATCTTTACTCCTAGTCTGAGTTTCTCGTTTCGATATCCTACCTCGAAAAAGCCAATCACAGGCGCCCACAGGATTTCGGTAAACGCGCGGAACTAGTCCGAGACAACCACGGAGAAGACCTCACCTCTGCCAGGAAGCGGAAGTAAGGGTCTTGCTACTTAAAAAAAAAAAAAAAGAAAGAAGAAATCCATTATTATCTCTTTTAGTGTTTTAAATTCGGCTGAATGGAAAGTCACAACTTCCGGTTTTTTGGACCCGCCGCTTGAAGTCCCTCGCATGCGCCTCGCTTTGCCCCATCGGTCTTATCGCATCACGAATTTCGTTTCGAACCACCGACCGAGGGTTTAAGTCTTGTTGGATATCCGTAATCCAACCCCAACACGCACACACGCACACACACAGACAGATAGTTTTATTAGCCTTGCTTAGATTACTCATCTCCAAAAAGTCCCGTCCTCACGACGCGGCCATTAACCGTCATGGGAATCGTTACCAAAGGCTCGCGTTGTGCCGGTATTATTTACCTACCCCATCCCTCTCTTCTCGGTTCGGGAGGGAGGGGGAGAGAGAGAGAGGGGGGCGGCGGTAATGCCTTGCCGAATGACGTCGGCACTCCTTAGAAAGGCTTTCAGGCGATCCCGGCGCAAATCGGTATTGGCAAGAGGGAGTTGGAAATAGCTTGGCTGCTCCGAAGAATTTCGCCGATGAAGGAGGCGGATCTCGCGAACGAGGAAATATCTCCGCCGCCGCCGACGAAGATAACGCGAGCGTGTCGTTTTCTGAAGATATACGGTCGCCCCTGACAGTAGCACCAGTTCTCCCCGGAGACATTTATGGCAACGCCCAATATCTACTTAGTTTTCTGCGTACGAGGCTTGCGCACCGATCTCTCCAGCACCCTAACCCGACCCTTAAAGATATGCAGATATTGTTAACGGGTTCGGATCGGTTCAATCATACATTAAGTAATAACGAGGTTTCCGTCTGGGCGTAGAATTTTCGGGTGTTAGTAGATTTAAACTGATCGGCAAATATATAATTTGTATCCTCCACAAGGGGGCGGGGCAGACTTAGCGCTTGGTTGGCCCTTAAAGATATGCAGATATTGTTAACGGGTTCGGATCGGTTCAATCATACATTAAGTAATAACGAGGTTTCCGTCTGGGCGTAGAATTTTCGGATGTTAGTAGATTTAAACTGATCGGCAAATATATAATTTGTATCCGCCACAAGGGGGCGGGGCAGACTTAGCGCTTGGTTTTACGAACTTGAGAAAGCAGCAACGGAATTATATGGATTATCTTCTCTTTGACATCTCTTTGCATGACTTAGGAGTGGGGGACATGCCCTTCATAGCCCTTCATAATTTCCTCTCTATATATCCTCATGATTTTATGGATCTAGAAGTAATGCCGTCGTTAACGTTAACGACTGTCATCGGATGGCGTTATCTACCGTCTCAGCCGTTATCTGACGCGGGATTATCACAGAACGGGCTCCACTTTCGTTTGTTCAATGCCGATCTTTCGACGAAACGTTTCTAGTTGAGCAGGCTGCTGCTGCTGCTGCTGCTGCTGTTTAAGTGGTTGGACGTCCAAATGCCGAGTCGTCCTCGTTGCTGAGAGATGTTCGTCGAGCCGACAAGCGACCCGGTCCACCCGACACCGGGGGCCCCGCCCCAAGGACCCGGGAGGTCTCTCTCACGTCGGGCTGCTGCTGCTGCTGCTGCTGCTGCTTGGGCTCGGCCGTGTCTGTCAGTAACCACCGGAGGCAGGCTGGCTGAAAGAGTTTCCGCGGCGCACCCTAGGAAACGTCGTCGATCCAGTTTTTCATCTGCCTGATTGATGCTGCTTCTTGCGCTTTAAAAACGAGGGCAGGAAGTCGGATCCGGGCAGTTAGTACTCCAGAGGGCGTGGTGACATTGCTCGACCTCTGCAGGTTTTACAAGATGACCCCTACCTCCTCCCCCCCCCAACCAGGCCTCATCCCAAACGCGCTGCTCGCAGGGGGAAAAAGTGCACAAGAGAGCTCTGGCGACGTGCAATTCAGCCTCGGGAGAAGCCCTCCTCCCCCCATCGGCGGTTATTGCCTGAAAGAGTGTTTACCCAGCGGTTAGCCAGCCGGTTTCGGCTCACCCCGCCCGTCTCCGCTAGCCACGTGTCGACGAGTCGGCGTTCTTGACGGTAAAAGCCTGCTGCAGCGAAGGGGATGGGATGGATGGTGGGTAACCAACTCGATCGCGGCTCCAGAACCGACCCGCCGTATATCTCGTTGTACTTGGCATCTCACCAGCATCTTTCACACCCAGTCTGCTTTCCCTACTGCTATCGCTAAACCGAGCTTAACTGGTCGTCCCACTATTAAAGCCATCGTCTTAAAGCGGCTTTTCCTGAGATTTCCTCCGGGAAATGCGGAACCGGTCCGGACCGTGTGGCTTTAGGCAGCCGCATTACCATAGTTTGTCGGACCGAGCCATCGGCTTTTCGATGGCGGATTAGGAGCCACGCAGATTTCACTGTCAAAGAAATAATTTTTAACCGATCGCCCTAAAACTAGAAATATTAGGGTTTGGGGTGGTGGGTTGCCGCAGGGTGCCCGTGCGACGAGTTGGCAGAGAGAGAAAGGGGGTTTGTGGCAGCTCCCGTTCGGTACCACTGGCCACGAGACAACCAACCTTCGAGCCTGTGGATGATAATACAGAGAGAGAGAGAGAGAGAGAGAGAGCACCCGTGCATACTGCGCGGTTTGAAAATATGTCCTAATAAGCCCATGTGTTACGGTGCGCTGTAATTATCAAGTTAAAGCCGTGCATAAGTAAAAACATTTCTGTTGTTGGAAAAAGCAAAGAGGTCTTAATACAGGGATAATAATTACTTCTATTCTGGGCCCCGCGAGTTCAAGGCGGCCGGCTCTGGATGTACTGAAAGGATAACGTTTAACTGATAATATATATACTTTTTAATTCTTTCTCTTTCTTTTGAAATCTTCAATTCATGTTGGAATGGGAGATGCGCTATCTACCCACCCCCCACCCACCGCTATATAGTGTTTCGGATCTGAAGCTTAAAAATAGTTGCAAGAAATTTCCTGAGAGAAGAGAGCGAGCAACCAATGAAATTTCGTGTTGTTCCACTAAGTTGTGACCGACTGACACAACTTGTTTCTGAAACTGGCACAGATGTCAGTAAACAACGTAGAACCAACACCACTCCCCATCTGTTCTTTTATGCAGTCTAATTAAGTTGGGTGTTCCACCGGCACCCGCCCAATCGTTTCTTTTTCATACAGAGTCGCTTGAAAGGTTTTTCAGGTGCTCTGTCATAATCTCTACTTCCTGATAGTTGATCATTGGCCCGTGGTTTCAACATGCGCGTTTTACCGAACTAAAAGCGTCGATTACGCGCCCCCCCCACACACACCACTCCACTCGCTCTCTCTCCCTCTCTGTACTTGACGTCATCTCTCTCTCTTTCCTCTCCCTCTCCTCTCCCCTCTCTGTACGGACGTCATCTCTCTCTTTCCCTCTCCCTCTCTCTCCCTCTCTGTACGACGCCATCTCTCCTCTGTATCCGACGTCATCTCTCTCTCTTTCCCTCTCCCTCTCTCTCCCTCTCTGTACTGACGTCATTTCTCTCTCTCTCTGTATCCGACGTCATCTCCTCTCTCTCTCTGTAGCCATCCGACTTCATCTATCTCTCTCTCTCCCTCTCTGTACTGACGTCATTTCTCTCTCTCTGTATCCGACGTCATCCCTCTCTCTCTCTCTCTGTACTGACGTCATTTCTCTCTCTCTGTATCCGACGTCATCTCTCTCTGTACTGACGTAATCTCTCTCTGTACTGACGTCATCTCTCTCTCTGTATCCGACGTCATCTCTCTGTATCCGACTTCATCTATCTCTCTCTCTCCCTCCCTCTCTGTACTGACGTCATCTCTCTCTGTATCCGACGTCATCTCTCTCTCTCTCCCTCTCTGTACTGACGTCATTTCTCTCTCTCTGTATCCGACGTCATCTCTCTCTCTCTCTCGTCCTGGAACTTTCTTAGCTATTTGCTGGCACCATAACTGCAGCGATGTCTCCCAGGCCAGACGAAGGGGGTTACAGGGCAATCGAAAACTTATGAAACAGAACAGAAATCATCACACAGCTAACTAGTGGGATTTGTTTGTTTGTTTTTTAACTCACTAACGTCGTAAGCTACTCGAATCGGTAAGTAGTCTCCCACAAACACTCCTCCCCTATAAGCGGGTGTGGTTTTGTATGAAGTCTAAAACAACTTTCTATCCGCTGATAACCGAAGGCGGGATAGTTGGGGAGGGGCGGAAGTAATGCGACGCTAAACGAAGCCTGCTGGCTGCTAATTCGCCTACAGTTTTGACCACTGGAAAATTCGCTAGAGTTCTAGACGTACAGTAGCAGCCTGAGGATGAGGAGGAGGGGAGAGAGAGAGAGAGAGAGAGTGCGTGCCCCTGTTCAGTTTGCGAGGGTGGGGTCGGGGGCTCCTGTTGTGGCATTTAATTGTGGGAGCCTAATGATCGGCCGAGAGAACTTCAGCTCCAGCCTACTGATGTTGCTGCACGTAAAGAGATGGACCGGAGTAAACGCGGTCATGAAATATCCAACCGCTGTCCGGCAAAGGAGATCTGACCCGCGCCGCGTCAGATGGCTGACAGACAGGTGCGTGGAAGCCGGAAGTGCCCTTCACGAATATTCGGAGATACCCGGATTCCTTGGCTCTCTTTTGAAGCGCTCACTCGTCCTTTCTTCGCGCTGGAGGCGATAGAAACTTGAAGTTATCCTGTTCCAAACCAGGGTGGGAGGGGGCATCGACCTAAGCGTCGGCTCCTCTCTTGAGATAAAATCTGGGCCCCACCCGGAACAGACACGCTCACCTGTCGCTTGAAGGCAACAACTCTTGTTAGCAGGTGTGGGAAGATCAAATATAGATCCCACCAAAACCCCCCCGGATTTCTCATAAAGCATCGCTTGAAAGAGAATACATGAATAAAGCTAGGCAAATTACGGCCCCCAATTTTCGTTATAATGTGTAATTATTTTAAATAACGTTGTAAACTGCTGACTTGGAAACCCCCCAAAATGGGGTGGGTGGGAAAACTCGTGCATTAAAAACTCAAAAGAAATAATATATAGTCACAAGGTAACAGTAACCCGCAATTAGGGTGGTGCTTTGTTCAAAAAAATATATTTCTGTCATTTATACGACTAAATACGTTCGTCCCCCCCACCCAACCCTGTCGGGGTTTAGGGATCTTTCACGAAGTGCAAACGTAAGACTAATCCAGTCGTACGTCTTTAGATCGTTTCAGCATCTGCTGTGTTAGAAATTCCCTTGGCATCTTGCTCTCTCTCGGTTGGCTTCTTTTCAAAATTAGAGAATTCCTCGGTAACGCCTATTCCTTCGCTTCATCTTTTATGCTATAAAGCGAATCAAAGGCGTTCAGACGATGTGTCGTTAGATAAAAATAATACAATGCCTTCTTTAGAATTTTCAATATATTGTCCTAAAATACATAGCACCTTTAGGGTGCATTCTTTCCATTAAAACTAAATGCTTGGGAACTTCTCGGAAATGGAATAGAAATATCTGAAGTGAGGGTTCAGCAAACTATATATGAAACGATACTTCGAGAAATCTTACAGTTTAAACGCAATTCTTGTTTTCTGTCGGTTGAAATATCGATTCTCGTTACTCCGCGTTGGTACTAGATCGAATATAGGCAACATATCGATTCTCGTTACTCCGCGTTGGTGCCAGTCGAATATACGACAACATATCGATTATCGTTACTCCGCGCTGGTACTAGTTGAATACACGACAACATATCGATTATCGTTACTCCGCGCTGGTACTAGATCAAATATATGGATACGATACGACGACAACATATCAATCATCGTAACCCCGCGGAGATGCCATATCGAATACAACCAACTACGACAGTATATCGATTATCGGAAAGCCGTAACGGACATTATGTCGATCATTATCGCAAAGTTAGATTGCATCTCATTCATCAGCTACAGTAGGGATATTCTGCTCCTTCGGCAAGTAGAGGTTTGGGCGGAAGGTGGATGGACCGCTGCGAGCTTTAATTAGCAGCCGGCGAGCGTTTTTGTATATTTGAAACATTGGAAAGTTTTTTTGTTTTGTTTTCCTCGATATTTATCTCAAATCATTTAACGATCATTGTTTGGTAAAGAAAACAACAACAACAACACAACAACAAAAACGTACCGATAAACGGCAGGAAGTTATAGACAGACACCCTTCCGCCACCAGTCTTCTCCCTTAGCCTCTTCTGATTGATTCGAAAAGGGAGCTGCATCACGTGACATCTCAGTCTAGTCTGGAGGAACGTTCAACTACAACGAGGCTGGAACGGCATTCTCAACCCCACCCAACCACCCGCCGCCGGGGGAAGGGGTTTCACTAGAACGCCGATAATTGAAGGTAAAGAATGGATTTCTGTCCAACTCTCCGGCCCACTTGTTCGAATTAAAGATTCCCGTGAATGGATAAGCAATCTTGTATATGTATTTAAAAAAAAAAATCCGCGAATAATAGCAATAATAATTAATAATAATCACCATCATCAGCATCATCTTTCAAGTCTGGTCCAGCGGTCGGAGTGACCTTGGTACTCGGTATTTATCGATGGACTTTTGAAGTGACGGACTAACCCCGAGAACTCTTGCACGTGTACTATTCGAGAAAACTGGTCTCATAAAGCGATCTCGTCGCGCATCGTAAGAACCCTTGTCTCTGAGTGGCGGTCATTGTATGTGGAGGGATTATTTTTAAATAAACACACCCATGTAGAGAGAGAGAGATATGACGTCAATACAGAGAGAGATATGACGTCAATACAGAGAGAGATATGACGTCAATACAGAGATATGACGTCAATACAGAGAGAGAGAGAGAGAGAGAGAGAGAGAGAGAGAGAGAGAGAGAGAGAGAGAGATTGTATTGTTGACTAAAAGTAACGAATAACCAACACTGCACACCCCATCCTCCTTTTTGGTCTCTCTGTCGATGAATCTAGAATTGTAATATCAATGAATCTAAAATTGTAGTCTTAATACAACTGCAATCTTAGCCATAAGGGTTTTCTGTTATATCTTTGAGTCGGACGAAGCCGAAAACGGCAGCTCTGCATAGATTGGTATTTGATTGATTTTCCGGTGTCACACCGCAACCTGTCATCCGCTGAAATAGTAGCATTCCGAGTTCTACCGTTCGGTATGCTCGATCCACAGGATATAACCATATTAGCAATTACATGATGTAAGGAATTTGTTTTTTTTTTTAGAAGCATCACATTTACTATTTGCAATAGCCTTTTTCTTTTTACTTGGGGTTTTTTGTAAAAAAAAAGGTTCTACTTTGTATGTATTGAGTAATCTCCCGCTCCTGATGTCATATCTCTCTGTGTATTGACGTCGTATATCTCTATATATACTGATGCCATCTTTATGTACAGACGTCATCTTCCTCTCCTGATGTCATATCTCTCTGTGTATTGACGTCGTATATCTCTATATATACTGATGCCATCTTTATGTACAGACGTCATCTTCCTCTCCTGATGTCATATCTCTCTGTGTATTGACGTCGTATATCTCTATATATACTGATGCCATCTTTATGTACAGACGTCATCTTCCTCTCCTGATGTCATATCTCTCTCTGTATTGACGTGGTATATCTCTATATATACTGATGCCATCTTTATGTACAGACGTCATCTTCCTCTCCTGATGTCATATCTCCTCTGTATTGACGTGGTATATCTCTATATATACTGATGCCATCTTTATGTACAGACGTCATCTTCCTCTCCTGATGTCATCTTCTCTCTCTCTCTCTCTTGCACTTCTATTATTCATTTTACCGTGATTCAGTAAGAGAGGATAGGTAGTATGTTTAATCGTTTTAATGAAGAATCTAAACGATTCCGCTTTCTTCGTATATTAATATCGTTTTATCTACAAGAAACTTTATTTTCATACTAGAAGAAACGGCTATTTTTATATTAATTACTCAAACTTGGCCGAGGCGGGTTAAGGTTAAAGAATTCCAGCTGGAAACTCTGCGTTATAACATCAAACGTTTTGAAAGTGTTATCTTGTAGGATTAGAAGCGACCAGACAGATATTTTGCCTCCATGTTCAATGATCCTGTTGTTTCGTCCGCACGGCTTCTTTAGAGTAAACAAGACGACGACGGCTCTTTAACAGTGCGCGCACATTTCGCATAGCGAATAGTTTTTAAAACCCGTCCCGCCTGCTTTATCTGGTCAAGTTTAGAGTGCGCGCGAGACCATCCACGATTGCATGACCCGTGCCGTCGTAAATTAGCCCAGCCAGACATCAACGCAAATTAGCAACATGCAGCTGCACAACGTGATTCGTGTAATTAAAGAGCCAGCTTCATTGGCGAGGTATTAGCAGGCCCCATATTTCTCATAGTCGATATGGGTGTGGCGTCTTCTTGCCAGCTGGATACTGGCTTGATTGACAGCTCGCTCGCACCTGCCTGATTAAAGGGTTGGGGGGGAGGGAGGGGCTAAGCACGCCGTCTCGACGCAAACTTGTTGCTTGCCGATAAAATATGCGTAACTTCATTATAAAGATGCATTACTGAGACATCCGTGCAGTTCCAGGGGGCGGCGGTCTTCTTAGGGTGCTTTCGGGTGAAAACACGTAACTCTGGGAGTTTGCTTCAGGCGTGTCGTATGGAGCAGGGATGGCGAGCGGGAACCTTGCAGATGAAAAAAAAAAGGGAAGGAAGAGAGAAACGATATACGAAATTCGAACGACTTCGCCCCGAGCAAACGTGACCGTTTTTCGTTCGTTTGTCGTCACGTCCTCCTCCTCCGCGCTGTCAATCACCGAAAAGGAGAGAGATGGATGGAGAGAGAGAGATGGAGATATGGATGGAGATGGATAGAGAGAGACTGGAAGAGATGGATGGATGAGAGAGAGCTAGAGAGAGAGAGAGAGAGAGAGAGAGAGAGATAGAGAGAGATCGCGAGATGGATGGATGTGACTTGACTGGATGGATGAGATGTCTCTCTAGAGATCTGGATTTGATGGAGAGAGAGAGAGAGAGAGAGAGAGAGAGGAGAGCGAGAGATGGATATGGATGGCCGAGAGAGCTGTACTGGTTGGGCAGGGATAGAGAGGCGAGATGGATGGAATGGATAGAGCGAGAGAGCTGGATGGCTCGCGAGAGAGGAGCGCTGAGAGAGAGAGATGTAGAGGCTGGAGGATTCGAGATTGAGGATAGCGCGAGCTCTGGATTGCGCGATTTCTTGCTAGCGAGGAGAGATCTCGGTCGATTAAGGCTAAACAATGCGGCGCTGTCGTAATCCTAGCGGTTGGCGAGAGGGATGGTTAGTTACAAACCGGAATCGCTTGGCCGCTGCACTGAAGTGCAAAGGAACTCGCAGACCTTCCTTCTACAGCCGCGACCTCGAATGGTTTGGCTGGGAAGGGAATTAGATCTCCACAGGTGGGGGTGAGAGGTTTGCGGATTTGGAATTTAAAAAAAAACGAAAAGGTTACCGTATTAAAACCAGACGATGAAAAGCTAGGAAAAATTGAATAAAAATACTTAAAGCGGGTGAGAAACAAACATGATCATCAATTCCACGATTAGATTTACACCCCCGGATGTAATTAATGGTATCATCTTCTCAGAGAACCCCGTCTCCTGATTTACTGTACTTTTGAGTGCAAAATCATCACCTTTTTATCTTTAATTTTAGATTTTTCTTTTAAAAAAGTTGTTTCATTAACTTAAATTTTAGCCCAGGATCATCTTGATGCAAAATGCAAGTACCCAGGAGTACCTCCCACGACACTCCCAGGAATCTCTATATTATAGGGTCTTCTGAAGAATTGAAGGAAAGAACGAAGAGGTTATGTTAATTACAGCTGTAAACAAAGCATCAAGTGATGTCCAAGATGTTCTTGACTCGGAAACATCAGAATGGAAGGTTTCAGATCAGAGAATATCCATTGGGGCTGGGTGGGCACTACCTGGCAGGTAGAAAAACACAATATGTGGCGAAAGATGCAACATTTCACTCTCCAAGCTATCATTTACTTGGTGTCCGGTGTCCCTTCATATTGCACCGCAAAAAACCATACAGTAGTTCAGATATGAGCCATCATCATAGTAGTGTGTTGTCATAAAACCATGCTGAATACTGCTGTTATGGGTACTTTTGCTTGATTTCGAACAATATAGATTATATAGCAGTGGTTAATTTTGCCAGTTCTAACTAGGATTAGTAAATAAACGTGTTCAGTCAGGCTTGACTGATATGCTAACGAGTTTTTTTTTTTTTCCCCCGTTGGAATTGCTAGTTAATTTCACAACAGGTTCTTTGTTGGAAAGAAAATCCAAGACAGTTTGTCAAGAAGTGTTTGCACAGTGATGAGAAACGTGCTTGTAGTAGATCAGTGGAAGAAAGCACTGAATCTTTAGTTGATGACTGCATCAGGGATCCTAATGTATGAACAATGCAAAGAAACAAAAGATTCATCATCATTGGATGGAACCCGAACAGAAGAAAAAGAATATGTTGTAGAACGAATATGTGGCAATGTATGCAAAATTGTAGACGATCTGGAGCGCAGTTTTGATGACAGTAATGAATGTTTGCAGAATTTATGTTTATTCCAGGAAAAAAAACTAAATTGTCTACTAAAACTGGGGTACAGCCAGCTACGATTCTGGTGTTACTGAAGTTGAGATGGTGTAGGAACACTACTAGATTTCGTTCACTGACCTGATACTGAAATCTGATCAGTACAAGAGGTTAATTGGCCATAAATTATGCAGACCTGACTATCTGAACCTGCAAGCATTATCATCTTTTTCCCCCTTCTTTTTGCTTAGTAAATTGGTTGGATGTGTGCCAGATATGATCATCTTGTTGGAGCTGATTGTGGCTGTACCTGCGTCGAGTGTAGAATGTAGAAGCTGGATTACAACCCCCAAATTATATTGTATCAAAAGTTAGGACCTTGAGTAATAACAGCCGATTAAAAAATGGCCTGATGAGAATTTCAGGAGGAAAGTGCGAGATGAATGAGTTTGATTTTTCACTGCAATTAAGAGGAAATCCAGAAAATCATATAAACATTAATCAACACGTGTGATCTGTGCCAATCACTGACTTCTGAATTTCAGTTTCTATTCTGCAGTAAATAAATATATATATTTTTTGTTGCACAAATTAAGCGGTATTGTTATTAACAGAGTATTTAGTAACGTGAACAAGTTTGTTTGACTCCATATGAGTAACATAAATGGATATTATTATTAAGCCTCCCAATTAAAAAAAAAATACTTCTTTTTCCTTTATAACCAATGGCAAGGGGGGAGAGTTGGGTGGGGGTCCCTTTTCCCTTCTTTTGGACAGCCAACTTTGGGTCTGACAATCTGAAAATTCCAAATAGATCTGTGTTTTAATTACATATGTATCATTTCTGTATTTACAATTATGACAGTAGTGTAAGAAAGTTATGTAACTTTGGACCACATGTGTGTGCGCGCGCGTGTGTGCGTGATAATAAAAGAGAGAGATATGACGTCAGTACAGAGAGAGATGTCATTACAGAGAAAGATATGACGTCATTACAGAGAGAGATATTACGTCAGTACATAGAGACGTCATTACAGAGAAAGATATGATGTCAGTACATAGAGACGTCATTACAGAGATATGACGTCAGTACAGAGAGAGATATTACGTCAGTACATTGAGAGACGTCAGTACAGAGAGAGATATTACGTCAGTACATTGAGAGACGGCAGTACAGAGAGAGATATTACGTCAGTACATTGAGAGACGTCATTACAGAGAGAGATATTACGTCAGTACAGAGAGAGATATTACGTCAGTACATTGAGAGACGTCATTACAGAGAGAGATATTACGTTAGTACATTGAGAGACGGCAGTACAGAGAAAGATATGACGTCAGTACAGAGAGAGAGAGATAAAAAATGTCCTTAAGAAAGTCAATAGCACTGCTAAGTCGCTTGCTCTATAAATATTTATGCCGATTTTCTTCCTATTACTCACATCCTGTTTTTAATTTCTGCCTTTGTGACTTCGGAGCCCCACCCAACAACTGAAAAACAACGCGATACAATGCGCGCTCGTTTCGTTGGGAAATGTTTTGTTCGCCTCGAGGCGGGGGGGGGGGGTGGTGGTGACGTCACGCCGGCCTTTCATCATCGATTGACGGTCTGCTAGGCGGGTGGGCGGCCCGAATTCCTGTTTGAAGCCAGCGGCGGACAGACACATCCCCCACCGCTCATTCTGTCTCTCTAAACCTTTTGTCACAACCTGCCTCAACCTATCCCCGGCCGAATTTGAAATACTAGGGACGTTCAAACGAAACTCGGCCAAGATGAGACTGCCGCTAATGGTATCCGGCCGGCTTTCATTTGAACGTCCCCAGCATAACATTCCGTCGACGGAAACAAGGGTATATTATTTGTATTGAATAATCCGAGTAGAAATAAGGTGGCGACAATGAATTGTATGGCGATCTGGAATAATTTCCGAAATAACTTAAATGTCTACTGGCGGTAATATGAGTTACCTGGTTTTTAAATGTGCAATTTCTCCATAATAATAGATTCACTTTCTATTCTCTGTAATGACGTAATTTCCCTGTTCTCTATAATGACATCATCTCTATGTTCTTAATAATGACATCATCTCTCCGTTCTCTCTAATGACATCATCTCTATGTTCTTAATAATGACATCATCTCTCCGTTCTCTGTAATGACATCATCTCTATGTTCTTTATAATGACATCATCTCTCCGTTCTCTGTAATGACATCATCTCTCTGTGCTCTGTAATGACGTCATCTCTCTGTTTCAATGACATCATCTCTCCGTTCTCTGTAATGATGTCATCTATCCGTTCTCTGTAATGACATCATCTCTCTTTGCTCTGTAATGACGTCATCTCTCTGTTTCTTTATAATGACATCATCTCTCTGTGCTCTGTAATGATGTCATCTCTCTGTTCTCTGTAATGGCATCATCTCTCTGCGCCCTGTAATGATGTCATCTCTCTGTTCTCTGTAATGGCATCATCTCTATGCGCCCTGTAATGACGTCATCTCTGTGTTCTTAATAATGGCGTCATATCTCTGCCCCCCCTTAATGACATCATCTCTGTGTTCTTTATAATGGCGTCATCTCTCTGACCCCCCTGTAATGACATCATCTCTCCGTTCTCTGTAATGACATCATCTCTATGTTCTTTATAATGACGTCATCTCTCTGCCCTCTGTAATGGCGTCGTCTCTCTCTCCCTCCCTCCCCACCCCTACAGTTTTTCCCGACTCATTTACCCTCTGCTTAAGGTGATGTTATTAAAAAGGATGTGTCGACTTCTTCTCGTTTGTAGATGACTAACAACGGAATTATTTCCTTCGACAAGTCGGACGATAATTACAAGCCGCAGAACTTTCCGAGGAAACAAGATCTCCAGCCGATCATCGCCCCGTTCTGGGCGGACATAGACGTTATGGAAGTTGGGGGTACTGTCTGGTACAGGAACGACTCTACCGCCAACTTATTGAACAGGTCCAGCCAGGAAATAAGGCGATTTTTCCCTCGGCATAGAGACTTCAATGCATCCTGGATATTTATTGCTACATGGGACAACGTAGGGTTTTATGGAGCTAACAAAGAAGGGAAGACGAGGGTAAGTTTCCTTTAATAGCTCTATAAGCTGCAACGTTAGTTAGAGTACGAAGCCCTTCCCATCACTCACAAGCAGATAGCGAGTCAAAGAAGCTCCAATTCCGAACTCTCCCGTATTCGTCGGAATTCCGGAGACAGAGGACATTGGCGAAGGCTGGAACGGCTTCAGCAGCAATAAACCTTACTGAAGGTAGAGGCGTGGAGACAGGACCTTAAAATCTTGGTTACAGAAACCACTTCGGGTTGTGGGAGGGAGGGGCTCGCTGTAGAAACGGTAAAACCCTGGTGTTATAATTCCCGCTTAGGAAGCTAGAAGAGAGAATGGCAAAGAAAGGAACGGAAACGTTAATAAACAATACTTTAAAGTAACTCTCTCTCTATATATATATATGTATGTTGAAGGTCATTATTTAATCTGACATGTTACACGCCTGCGTTTGGCATTTGCAAGATTATCTATTAAAAGAGAGTAACCATCACATAACGACAATCAACGTGTTCTTCAACAAAATGTGATGCAGAAACCGAAGGGTCATCATCATCACTATGTCGTCGTGCTATTGTCTGTGTTTGTTTCTCCTCTGGAGCAAATTGGGTCGCTTGAATGAGCCACCTTTCTCTGGCATGGTAGGAAAAGTTGGTTTCTAAGGGGAATGCAGTAGTACCCAGTTGCAGCAGCCTGGCAGACTGTAGGGCTCAGCACTTGGCCATCCACCAGGCAACATATTTATTTATTTTGGCACTGATAGTCTTCCTATTCTTGAAAGAATGTTACCGGAGCACTAGGCTTACACCACGATCCAATACATAAAGAAACATTATTTGCTTTTCCCCATTTTAACATCCAGCCATGGATTTCACATGAATGAATGAATGAATTCTTTCTGGAGAATTAAATTGTATGAGGCAAAACGCACATTAATTTTTTCTCGGGCAGAAGAGCGGATCTGAAAACTCCCAAAATTTAAGATCAAACGGACGACAGCAAATGGCATTTAGTTCTGTGACTGTATTAGTTGCTAGCAGCGTATGCAGTTTCTCATAATAATCCCAAATCCAGCATTGGTACGGAATGACTAACTGCAGGTTTTGGGTGGGTGGTACATATACAAAATTATAATATTTACCTAATGAAATCTGATTTGTGTCAGTTCCAAGGGAGGGCATGCTTCCTTTGAGAGTGGTGTGATGACTGATTGGAGCATACTGGGCAAAAGAGGGAAGGAAGGTGCTCTAAAGTTGTGATGAATCGTAGTTCTTCAAATCGAATATTTGTAAATATAACGTCTATGAGAAGAATGTAAACAACGTCGTATCTTCTTTCCGTAGTGAGTAGGTGGTATTGCTGATTGATGACATTTTACTATGCAGATTATTGGGAAGTATGAAAAAAACAAATAAAAAAGTGATTTTTAATGCTTAATTTTAATAACAGGAATGCGCAGTGTGGTTAGCATGGAACACTGAAAGATGGGGCAAGAACAACGGCAGCTTTGTCTATGTACCCGACAGGTCTGGAAATTCCCAGCTGGAATAGTTCTCACGTCTGTTTTCAAATACATCGCCATAAACCTCCACCCCTCTTTTTCTCTTTTGGAGAAAACGGTCTCCAAACCGCAGGATGGGAGAGGGGTCCTGTCATCTTTAAATTTCTGATTAGAAGCTGCTTGCTGGGCTCTAGTGGGCAGGCAAGAGCTCTCTCCCACCCCAACTCCCATGGCCTTTGTCTGCATTTTTAACGGATGGTTTGCTTGTCTTTACCACAAGGAAGCCCCCCTCATAGGTGAAAGCTTTCTTTCCTGGTAATGCTGTTTTGTTTGTAAATGGGATAAACCTGGTCTAATGAGCTTCAAATGTAAATCTGTGGCCTATTATGTCTTTAAACCCATTCACAGATGTACACACACCTTTGTATCGACTGATCACCCCTTAATCTAGGAAGCCAGTTTTTTTTTTAAAATTTCTGATTGTCTGACTTTGTCTGTCTGTCTCTCTCTGTGTGTAACAGAAGTGTTTTTTTATATGAAGGCTTTTTTCCTGTATCCACACATGTCTTTTTTGGTTCCTTTTCTAAAGTTTGTAGGTGTTTGTATTTCACTATCCTCAGCTGATCTTACCACTTGGAGTTAAAGAAAATGCAGATTTTCATCTTGCTGATTGCAATTTTTTGTTTTTTTTTTAAAAAAAATCAAGCGTATACTTTAGTACATCCATATGAATATTCCTTTTCTCTTTATAACTGTACATTAGATCCAGAAACCTAAGGATTTTATTTTTTTCTTTTAAAACTCTTAGCTATGTACCTGTAATGTAGAGTGAGGGAAAAAGAGGAGAGAGAGAGATGGAGAGATGGATGGAGAGAGGGAGAGAGAGATGGAGAGATAGATGGAGAGAGAGGAGAGAGAGAGAGAGAGAGAGAGATTGTAATAGAAGCGAAGATGTTCAAAACGTTTCCATTGCTGTCGAAGATTTTGACCAACATTATGCTTGTTTCAGTAGCATTTGGCCGCAGCTTCGATGATGCTGAGCCAGGGTATAAACTGAGCAGAAAGACAACTCTGCAGCCAAAAGGCCATGAATCTGAGACCAACTTGCACCACTGCGAAAACGTTAAAGTTCATTCCGAGAACAGTTAGGGGGGGGGTTGGTGTTGTTTGTTACTGGGAATTCATTGCCAAAATGTAGGCTCAGCATCTGGTTCTATTGCTGATGATAAGATGGTGGGGGGGGAGAAAGTCAGAAATAACCTTATTTCCGAACACGTGTCATGAATAACTTTCCATTATATAAAATCTTTTCATTGTAGATCAGGATCGGTTTTATTTTTGTCCACCAAGGCTGATCTACATGTTCTCCTGAGCGTTTTGACTTTAGCTGTATCGCAGTAATAGCAACATCCGAAAATAATCCTCAATTGTTAGTACTGCTAGATTAAGCTCCCTTGAGCATCTGGAACCTCTCAGGTTTTTACTTTGAGGTTCCAGTTCCAAAAATGTAAAAGGTAGTGAAGAGTCTGTCCTTTTAAAAGAATGCAAAACATGAATTTAAGAGAAAAGTTCTATAAATATTGAAACACAATAATTGATGTTATACGGTATTTTCTAAAAGTGTATACAACCATTGTTCCTGTATGAGTGAGCTTTTTAAATGTTATATGTGAAGAGCTATGATCTTAGTTTGCCTTGTCTATTTTAAATGATTTCTGAATAATGTTGCAAAAAGAGGAGAAAAACAAGAAAGAAAATTCATTTTCCGCTAAAGGGGACCTAATTCAGTCAAGCTACTGATGTGGAAGTGGGAGCCAAGCTGTGTAGTTTTTCCCTGTTAACCACGTGGTTTAATGTGTTCAACGAATACCAAATACTTGTTTTCATTGCCACAAGAGATTTTCGTCAATTGTAATTAAACAATTGTACACTTGGCATTTGTATTTGTGGAATAGTGAAAAGCACGCGCACCTGCGTGGACCTAGCTCGCCATTAGTGTATTCCCAGTATAGTTTGTTGGAAGGGTTCCAAGGGAAGAGAAATAGCCTTCACGATTAATACTCACCTGTAATCCAGTCCACTATTCAGCAGTTTTATTACTCCCGAGATTTATTTTGGAAATCGTTCGTTTAATAAGGAGAAAAAAAGTGCAACAAGACCAACAATTGGTATTTTCAGTTATTGAATTGTTGTTGTTTTTTTTTTTTACTATGGTCATGTGACAGATGACAAGCAGTAGAGTAGAGGTTGAAATTTACCTGCTAACTTCTACTTTTCTTCGGTATGACTCAGAAAACTCGTTTGATGAAACGCACTCTCCTCCAGCAGGGCTTTATCCGACGATACACTTAATTTTAGGGTTAACTATACTCTGGGATTTTTTTTACCTGTGGCAGGTAATCAGATTACGAGGTCACTGGCTGCTCCTCCTCCTGCTTAGCGGGTAGAAGATATAAGTGCAGTGGCGTCTTTTGTTGCTCACAGCCGTGTGTATGTGTACAGGGTGTGGCTCGAAGACAGCAAGGTGTATACAATTAAAGCCAAGGGGGGTATTTGTATTGTAAAATCTTAACTGTGGTAGTGAAAAGAAATAGTTTTGTTTCGTAAAGCATCGTGAAATATAAAGAAGCGTTGTTGTGGTTGGGAGATCTTAGTAAAAATAAAAGAGTATTTGAAGCAGTTTTCTGTAAAACCTAAAAATATAAAGCATCAGCCTCTTTAAAAATAAAAAAAAAAGACATATTTCACACGAGTTAATGATATCGGCACCAGATGCTGGAAGCAGTATACCTGGAGTTTTGCTCTACAACTGACCACCGCTTCACCTGGGCAGTGGAACGAGAGAATACCTTTAAAGATTGGTCATAACTAACTTAGAAGGTGTATCCCAGTAATGAAACCATGTTTAAATAGATTTGATAGGATTGTCGGGGTAGATTTGAAAATGCACCTTCTTAATTTTTTTTTTAAGGATGATTAAAAGGAACGTCGCTGCTGCTGTTGGAGAGGCATATTTTTTTACTGCTTGTGGCTGATGCAAAATCTGTGCTAAGAAAGGGCCACACCTTAACTGAATAAATGATCTTACTGGTCTACATATGGTGGCAGGCATGTGTGTGAATGCCTTACAGAAAACCACACCAGAAAACCACACCTTACTAAATACATAGCCAGGAGATGTTTGTACTTGGGTTGGGGGGGGGTGGCACAATAAACCACTCAATACATTACATGTGAGAGAATGTTTTAATGGAGTAACAGTCTACTTGCTCTAGCTGCCATACAACATGGTCTTGAAGACTTGATAAATTGCTGGATATGCCGAAGATGACAGATGTCTCCCCAATGGAGGGGGGGGGGGTATGTGGTATGCAAGCTCCAAACCCCCTATGGGTGATTTAATGAAGAATGAGAGTTAGCCATGGTTTCTGTTATTTTGAAATTAAAAGAATAGGTTTCGTGTACGCATACAGTTTCTCAGGTTCACGTCGCGACAGAAGCAGGTATTCAATTTCAGTAGACCCCCCCCTCCCCCCGTCTTGGTCAAGCACCGCTGTTCTGCAAATTTACAACAAAAAGAAAACCAGCTAAAAGCGTCTGTCGTTCCCCTCTCCTCTTGGAGACCAGACTGCTGTAATAATCCCTGAAGAAGAAACAGCCAATTATTCTTTTAAAAAAAAAAAACTGTTTACAATTTAAGATACGTCCTCTACTTTTTTTATAATGTAACCTGTCACGGTTCACTGCTGCTGCTTGGGTAAGCTTGCTCGCACGGGTCTATGGAGAACATCCATCCGTATTTGCCTTCTCTAATTTGCTTCATTTTCTGACAGAAAGCGGTGGTACCTCCTGGTAATTATGAGTAAAGCCTTCCTGCTATTTACAGTCATTTTTTTTCCAGCATTTGGACTGTGATGGATTTGACTGCGATAACGCACATCTAATAAAAGTAAGTTAGATTCTCTAACACACTTTTTTTTTTTTTTTTGTTTTTTCGCTAGCGCTTTGTAAATTAAATACAGGAGAGCAACTGGTAAAAAGGGGAGAGGTGAGGGGGGTGTGGTACGGTTGGCATTGACTACAATACAACACTGTACCTGCTGCATTTTTAAGTTTGCTGGGCTCCCAGCTGGACGGTCCTTCAGCTTCAAACAGACATAAACCAGAAATGCGCTCTATCCTCCCCGTCTCTCCCTTTTCCATGTGATGGTGATGACGATGATGATAATACGATACAAGTGTTTGAAGTAAATGTCTTGGGAGGTCTGACTTTATCTTGAAAGTGTAACTCCGCCCCCTTTTCCTCAAAAAACATGGATCCTCTAAGAGCTGACAGACAGGTAGACAGACAGACTCAGGTGTTGGGGAAAGTTTTGTTTCAGAGAAATAAAACTAGAGAACCTTTTATTTAACCCCCCCCTTTTTTTTGGTGTGAAGTTACTGTTTTAATTGGATACATTTTAGGAATATTGCGTCACGTCGGAATAAGACGACAACCCATCTGCTGTGCACATCCCGAAGCAACTGCTCTGATTAGGGGATGACATTTAAATCCCACCCTATGATAATTTAGCCCCTAAGGTTGTCATAGGTTACTTCAACACAGTGCATACAGGGGGGGAGATGTCTTATCCTCTCTTCACTTGTTCTATACTTTTAGCTGATGGGCAGGAAATTTCTCGAACAAATGAAAATGGTTGGCTTGAAATTTTGGTTCAGCTTTAGTTTAGAACACCACACACACACACAAAAAGATAAACTACCGGGTAAACATTTAAAATTTCTTTGGTAATTAGTTGAAAAAAATTAAAACTGATTTCAAATGCATTGAAAGACTAGGGAGAAACAATCATCCCATTACCGACACACAACCTTAATGTTGCAACATTTTGCCAATACACTGTTTTGATGAAAGAAGAAGAAGAAGAAGAAAAAAGCAAAGATACATAGACTTTGAAAAGCATTTTAAAGATGGTTGAAATCAGAGATGCTCATTGAAAGGCATTGAGTACCTACCTATATTGCACTGCGTTGTCATTAGAATATTCTTGACAATGCGTGTGTTGTTGACTGATCAGGAATTGCTAATTTAAAGTGATTATTTAAAAAAAAAAAGATATTAATGAGCTGAGTGATCAAGCTGCCATTGGGATCCTGTTTCTCCTATGGATAATACCTGACCCAGGTACCAGGCACAGTATAATGGATGATTGTTGAGGGTGTACCTTGATAAGAAACACATGGCTCCTGCCTACGAAAGGTAAACATTATTGTTTTTACTGTAGTTGAAGTTGATAACCACAGCAGCATTTGTTCTGATGCTGCAATACTTAATTAACCATGGGTGTCTCATAGAATCAATATTGGAGGTATGGGAGAGTGGGGAGACCCTTTCCTGTCTGTTTTTTCAGATAGTATTTAGCAGTTAAAACTATACAGGACTGACCACAGACACACCTGTCTGTCCATTTTCAGATAAACGCCCCCCAACTGGGGAATAGATTATTTTTAAAAGTAAATTTCATGATTCAGAAAGATGGAAAAAAGCTGTAAAGTCCTTTAAAGCTACCAAAATGATAAACCATTTAAAGGTGAAACAGGGCACCAAGTACCGCACAGAAATGCTCCAGTAAAGAGAAAAGACCCTGCTGCTGGTACTGAAAAAAGGAAACCTGAAGAACTCAGGTCAGGTTGTGGTATAAAAAACATAGCTACAAAAGAATCCCTTGACAAGAAGAAAACTGGTAGGACATCCTGGAGATTCTCAAACCGAGGCCATACATCAGAGAATAGGAGAGATGGTTGCTGCTGACTTATGACCTTACTCCTTTGTAGCAGCCACTGAATTTAGAAAGCTACTCAATCACCTGTCTCCTAACTATAATATACCATACTGTAATTTTTTCAGTCAAACTGCGGTATCAAGATGTTTGCATCGCTGTTTTCAAAAACCTCTAAAAGATGCTACAAGAAGAAATGGCATGTATGTCATTGGCAACAGACATTTGGACAGCAAGTGCAGCTGGAATGTCACTTCTTGGTTTGATCAGTCAGTCATTGGCTAGCATCAGAAAGGCATGGAGCCATCCTAAATGTGATCCCATTTCCAGATTTACGTATAGCCAACCACATAAGGGAACAAATTTTGGTTGATTTGAAGAAAGTTGAAGAAACATCACTGGCTAATGTCTTGTTTCATAGAGACAATGCTGCTGGCATGGTTGCTGAACTTTTTCAATATACCAGATTACTTTCACAATCTTGCTTTATCCATATTCTATAGCTATGTGTTATTGATATCATATTTAGGCAAATAAGTAGTAAAGGATATCTTTCGTATTAACCGGGGATAGTTGGCCGTTTCAGCCATTCTTCCGCTGTCTCACTGAAGGTTCCAAACCACACGGTTTATACAGGATGTACCATCCACCCATTTGGAACGAACAGTTCATATTACATGCTATAACATAATACTGAACAAAGCTGCCAAATCATGTCACATGCAGTAGACCATAATATTCTTAATCTAACTCCATGTCACTGGAGCCTACCTTTAAAAACTTTCTTGCCTCTCAAAACCCTTTGATGAGATCGCAGAAGTTCAGAAGGATGCAACAACTTCCGCCATGATTCTGTCAATTGTAGCTATAGAACTCTTAGACAAAGCCACCATTAATACTTCTTTTTGAAGGAATCTTGACAACTATGGACCAATTGAGAACAACTTTGCAAAGGTGTTCATACAAGTATTTGGAAAAATGAGAAATCCCGGTGCTTCCACAACATCCCTTTGCTTCAAACCAAAGTTCCAAAGTAAAGACATAAATATGGATAAAATAAGGCATTAGATGATGGGAGAAGATTAGGAAAATCCCCTAGAAGAAGTGTAATCATAGGTTCTGATAAAAGTGTTGATGGTCATTGGATGCCAGAAACTTCAGCTTCTGTGACAGAACAAAACCACTGAGGAGAAATATTCTAGTTCTTTCTGGCCAAAAAAATATAAAAGCTTTCTATTTACTGGTTACAAGGCCTAATGATTGTCCGTCCCAATGACTAATCACCAAAATGGTAGATTAGGCTGATTACTGATTACCTGCTGATCGATCAGCTCATCCCTAATATACCAGTCTTTCAGCTTGCAGTCCAGCAGAGGAACCCCCCCCTTGTTGTCAGTTTTCTAGACAAAGAAGAGAAGTGCAGAGGTTAGCTGACTAGGTAGGTTCCTATTATAACTCCATTTTTTTTTTAGATGTGGGAGTAAATCAATGTGGCTGGATAATGGAGAGCAAGAGTAAATCGATATGCGAGTTCCTTTCCAAAATCAACATTTAAAAGTAAAGTTTAATTTTTATTTTAATTTGGGGGGAGGGAGAAAGAGGAAAAACAAATTAATGTATGGGCTAATAACTTATAAACGTTCTGCATATTTCAGTAAATAGTAGAATAAAATGTGTGTCTAGTACCTTGCTGCCCCCTCACCTCTAGTCAGCTTTGACGCACAGCACAAAAAAAGCATCTTTTATGTAGTTCAGTCGCATCTTGAAGGGGCTTTGTGGATGTAGAGATTTTAGTTAAAAAGGGAAACTAGGTAGTAATGGTTTAGCGTGGAGTATCTTGCGGGGCCTAAAGAAGCATCGGAGTCTGTGCAGTTCTAACTTCCGTACACTACTGTTTGTGATCTAGATCTTCTCGGCATATATCCTAACCCTGACTTTAGAGATCTAAGGACATCTGAAGGAGGTTCTTGCTGGGGTACCGATTTTGGTGACCAAGCAAGTTAACCAGGTACAGTTTGGGGCTTCTGAAAGGCGGCCTTGCAAAATATTCACCATTTGTACCTTGGTAAACTCTACCAGAGCTTCATCATTTTTAGATTTTGGGAGGAAGCCATACCAGTCTGCATCCAGACCACTGGTCACCCAGTTTTACAAATTACGAGATGCACGGTAGAAATCACAGGTTAAATATCCTTATAATGATATTTTGGATACCTGTTTTTCTTTTGATGAGAGTGGAAAAGGTGGAAGGAGTGCACAGCTGTGATAGACAAACAGACCGGGTTCTCAAGAGAGGAAATGGCATCTGCCATATATTTCTTTAAAAGTACGAACAATTTATGCCTACTGATCCCTTAAATTAATTGCTTTATGTAGATGAGTTATTACAGAAAAATGGGAGTTTTAGTAGTCCTGTTTTGTTAACATCCTTTAGGTAAATAACTTGCGGCTATCAAAATTAACCAAACCTGTTTAGTTTAACACACACACACACACACACACATGCACTCTCTTGAGGATTGGTTTGATGGAAGGTTTCACAAACGCACCACACACACTCACATCTTTTGTTTACTTGCCATCCAAAGAAAATGTCACTGGTACAGAGCGTTTTGTGGGATAAACAAATTGCCACTAAAAGTCGTTCATTTACAGTAGCTGTCCATTTAAATATAAAAAAAAATAGATGACTTACAAACCTTTCTCTGGGCACTGAATCTTGAATGGCTGGACCATTCTCGCGATAATCGAACAACCGAAATTTTCCATTGACACATTGTTACTCTGTCTTTCACCGACTGACGGGTGGCCTTCGTGTAGCATCTTCTGTCTTTTGATGCTGTGTAGATACAATATAAAGATGGTGCTCTGTGTCTATGGCCATTGGAGGTAAAGCGATGACTAGTTTCCATCATCAGGTGCTTGTTATGGTGACAGGGTCACGAGAGAAGAATTCAGCAACAGATTAATTTCTTTCACCTTAAACAAACCCCCCTGAACCACCCACTGTGTTACTGGATTTACTTATTTGACTCAACACTGGTTTTCATCAAGCATAGAAGTTGCAATATCTTTTTATTTATTTATTTATTTTTTCTTTTCTGGTTTAAAGAGATAAACACGTGATGAGAAGTAAACAACTCTTGACTTGTCTTTTTTTTGTTCAGCATACCTAGCACCGATCATGTATGCAAACGCGATGACCCTAAAACAACAGGTGTAATCAAAAAAATCTTAACATAATAGGAAAGTTAACTGCCAAACCGAATAGGTTATGTGTTCTAAGCACTAAAAAAAACAGAATGTGCGTTGTTTATTTTGCTAAAAAATGAGTATTTTTAATTAAAAAAATGTATAGATGATGCATATGTCAATAAAGTACTTTCAATATGGCAAAGATCAACTAGACATCAAATCATAATTCAACAAAAAATTAACTATATATATTGCCAAAAATTCTATGCATAATTCTCTACATTGGATAATTGCGACATCATTTGGATGATCTGACAGGGTATTAAAAAAACAAGTTACCAACTCTGCTTTAATGCTAAAAAATATTCATTTATATTGCACGTCTTACACAAGTAAAGAATGTTAAAGGGAATATACTTTTGTTTTGTCTGCAAGAAACATATTTTCTAAAAGCAATTTTTTTTTGAAACAATTCTCAATTTTCCAATACGTAAACCAGCTTGAGAGCGTTTGGGTAGCAATGAAATCACACAATATCTCATCATGTGTTTTTTTTCCCTTGTGTCCAAATTTGCTACTTGCAGACTTGTTTCCTGATTAATTGTTGCTGTTAAATATTTAAAGCACCCGGGAGATGATTATTCTATTTGCATGGAGTAAACCATGAAAGGAATTTTAACAGGAAGAACGATAATTAGATTTTGATTTTCTTTTTCTTTTTTTATTAATGTGCCTTAGTTTACCGTTTCTTTGCTACTCACTCCTGTCCCTCCAGTTGAAGAAATGCAGACAGTGGACACCAGAAAGTCTTTTAAAGGATTTTATTGCTTCTATTGGTGTTATACACCAAAAAAATGTATATATATATATATTAAATTTAGGAAATTTGCCTCTCGGTTTAGCGGAAACTCTGTTTTTGATTTTTTGGTAAATTTCTATTGCTAGCTGCAGGCGTATGATCCCTGGTATGGGTGGGTGCAGATCTTGGAGAGCATTCCACGTAAAGTTTTAGGAAACAAAAAAAAATGCTGGGTGGAATAATAATTCCCGCATTTTACACCACCGTGACAAAATAACTGCATCCTGAGTTGTTGGTGAAGACTATACGATGGTGTGGTGCTGGTTATATGATAGAAACTATATATGGTATTGGAAATAACAATGGAAACAAAGGGAAACCTGGATATAAACAGCAGGTAACACACGAAGACGACTACATCCGGCAGATTGGGGCCCCAACTTCATGTTTCAGAAGGAGCTGTGGTGCAGGGCTTTAAGGAGAATATGTGAAACCAGTACCGTTGACAATAGACGTGGTCGAGGAAGAGAGACCAAGCTCTCCAGGAGCGCCAAGGTCAGCAGGGACCTCGCAAAATGACCCAGCTGCAGGTGTTAGCGTTTCCTCAAAAGAGCAGGAAGATGCCGTAAAGTGGTCTTAATGGATGTGTGGTTGCTGGAAAAATCTTTGCTGAGGAGGGGGCAACCGAGCGGTGATAACCATCACTGATACTCAGTAGTGAGAACCAGGAGGACCCAGTTAATATGAGGGTTCCTGCTAAAACTCTGTACAGACACGAGTTGACCTGTACGGATTATAATTTTTTGCAAAACGGTGGACAACTAGAAGATCCAATGAAGCAACATGCTGTCTGTTTGTGAGCTCAGGCAGTGAGAAAACCACAGTCTTGTGAATTGTCTTGCATCTTTAAAGGATCGAGTGGATGGAAGCGTGCACGCCATGGAAAATATTTAAAGAAAAAAAAATACAGAAGAAAGGATGCGAATGAGAGTGAAACAAAGGAAGTGACCTTTGCTGCATTGAAACCTTGTCCATCTTTTGATACAAGCAGGTCAAAAGTTGCTTGCACAAGAGTTAGTCTGTATCAGTAGGCCTTTGGGTTCATCTTTGACAACAATAGAGGTAGCCTTTTGAACTTCCCGGCCTTCTCTGCTCAGCAGGTAGCATGGAGTAGCCTGGTGTGGGGAATGCACTCTACCCGAACTCATTTTCAGGAGACACGTAAGACTGTATGTGCAAAAAAAAAAATAAAAAAATGTATGATTATGAACTCCAGCTCGAGTGACAGAAAGCAATTTTTTGGATACTTGGCCAATTAACCAAGCTTTGGGACAGTTAGAGAGGAAAAAAAAATTTCTTGCCCTCCCTACTGTGACCCTGTTTCAGCTGGCAACTAGAAAATTTTGCTGACTACCTAGCAATTACAGTGAAGAGAGCTGTGTATCAGCCCAGGGTGTGGGAGTTTTCCATAAATCCAAAGGAATACTGAGTGCTGACAGCTACAGGAAGGTTCTCATCCATCATACCATTTCATTTGGCAGGAGGATCCCAAAGCATACAGCCATTGCAGTGACAAACCATCTGTGATGTAAAGATGCTGATGGAACAGTCAATGAGATGTCTCGGCCTCCACAAAATACTTATATGAACAGTTACTGAGGCTGTGTGTGTGTGTGTGGGGGGGGTTATATGGCCACTGGGAGAGTCAAATGGAAACCAAACACCTTGGATGAATTATGGAAAATGCTACAGGATATTTGGAACAACATTCCACTGTCATACAATAATAACCTTCATGGGAGCGTGAAAACAAAGGTTGTCATGTCCTATATAAAGCAAAGGGCTCACATAACAAATGCTAATGCATTACACAATGTATTAATTTTGTATTTGTATATCTTATGTAATAATGCATTGTGTCTGATTGTGTACCATCTCTCACTTGCAGTAATTACTTATTATTTTTAAAAATGTTTGTTCTGACTTAAATTATTCGATGCTGTATCCTTACCAACTACTGGTGTTATTTGTGACTGAAAGTAGTTTAGAAGAACAGACTTTGATAATTTGCTGAATAAGATGGTGGTGGGGGGGGGGGAGTTCTGCTTTTGACTCTTTGAAATAAGGATGTTTCAAGAAACACCGTTGTGGGGAGGATAACAAAATGGATGTGTGCATCATCTAACCGACTAAGCGCATTGTGCGTGTTGTATAAGCAGCCATTTCTCGAAATAGGTTTGGGGTGTTTCTGATGCAAGAGTCAGCATCATCATTGACGTCAGATGTCCGAACAGCAGCACCCTCAAGGTTGATGATGTTTTCAGGTATTGACGATAATCCAGAATTATTTTTTCTTTAAAAAAAAAAAAAAATATTTATAAATAAACTGCCATTTTGAGTTTCTGAAGATTTTATAACAGAAATAAGCAGAAAGCACTTCGTTAGTACATAATTCGCATAGATTAATCGTAGTTCTGCAAAAGGTTTTGTTAGTTATAATTACTAGCATTTTGACAGAATGGAAGTTTTGAGATAATGCGAGCGAAGGAAACATTTCGTTTTTTTATAGTTATAATAACAGATTTGCTAAAGTTCCAGCATTAGACCTGTGTGTTTTTGTTTTGTTTTTTTTTTTAATTAATGGAATTGTTTGATTAGTGCATTAAGTAAATTACCAGGAAGTGCAATTAAATGGTGATACCTTTAACCAATTTAGGAGTCATTAATGCTCTTGCCCTGGGGTTACCTCTCAAGACTGAAAAGAGAGAGAGAGGTGGCGTCAGTACACAGAGAGAGATGGAGAGAGAGAGAGAGAGAGAGAGGAGGTCGTCAGTACACAGAGAACAGAGAGAGATGGAGATAAGAAGATGGAGAGAGAGAGAGAGGTGGCGTCAGTACACAGAGAGATGAGAGAGAGAGAGAGAGAGAGGGGGGTGGCGTCAGTACACAGAGAGAGATGAAGAGAGAGAGAGAGAGAGGGGTGGGTCAGTACACAGAGAGAGATGGAGATAAGGAGATGGAGAGAGAGAGAGGGGTGGCGTCAGTACACAGAGAGAGATGGAGAGAGAGAGAGAGAGGTGGCATCAGTACACAGAGAGAGATGGAGAGAGAGAGAGAGGGGTGGCGTCAGTACACAGAGAGAGATGGAGATAAGGAGATGGAGAGAGAGAGAGAGAGAGACTGCTGCTGCTGCTCTCTCAAAATATCAGTGATTATGATAACCAGCATCTTTAAAGCTGCTTTTTTTTTTTTTTTCAAATATGCTGTCAATCTTATCGATCAAATAATATTTCAGCTTTTACATTGTCGTTATCTGTTAACGTTTTTACTTACTACACTATTGTTTTAGCGGTACCATAGCTACTGCTGCTTATCACGCGCATCAACCATTCTACCTGCAGTTGACAACTACAGGTGCTGCTTCATGGGTTTTCACCTTGGCCCCCATTTTGGCAAATGTGCTTGTGTTTTATGTCCAAATGTACAGCTCAGTATTTTTATTGTAGGCTTATTGATGATGATACATTTTCAGTTTAAGGATAATAGCCCTCCCAGATAGTCCCCATGTTTGTCATTCTTGTTGTAAGGCTGCCCCTTTTTGCCCTCCCTTCCCCCCACCTCCAAAAAAGAAGAGGAATCCGGCACACCTATGAGATGGCACCTGTCTAGCAGAGAGGGAATTCAGCTCTTTTTTAGATCACATCTATTTAAAATTTAAATCTCAGGTCTATTTTGGATGATGTCAAGATGCTGGACAATCCTTGTTTGTCAGATATATCCACCAGGCTGTTTTGAATGGACATAGAACTTCCACTGTCCCTTTCATCCGTTTCCGTAAATCTTCATAAATCTTTTGTTGTTATCCCCCCCCAACCTTTTTTAATTTTCCCAACCCTTACGCACAAGAGGGCCAATTTTGCAATGTTTCGTTGGCTTGTTCTCCCCTTTGACAGTGTCAGTACAAGGCCCGCTCCACCAGAGGGAACCACACCCCCTCCCCTGGTTCTAGTATCTTAAACCTAGCGGTGGAGGAGTAGTACTCCCTTCTAGGACCCTTTAATGTTTTTTTTTTTTTTTTTTTAGACAATGCATGCAGGGCTGGGTGGGTGAAGACGAGCCAGGAGAAACCCATAGCAGGAAGGCAGGCTAAACCGTACCAGCCCAGTAGGCTGACTGACCACTGTCGTTCCTTATGTTAATAAATATAAACTAAATAGTATATTATAACTGAAGGTAGTCAAGTAGGGAAGTAGAATTATAAAGAATTGCGATGTGCTTACAAAAAAACCCCCTGAAATTACACAAATGTTTGCCGCAAAAGCTAAAGAATCTTAAGCCCACCGAACCAAAAAGAAAATAATAACTGTAATGGGTTAAAGTTTGGTAGAATTAGACTGTGAAACAGATGTCTAAACAAATTTGAACGAAAACAAGTAAAGGAAAAAAAAAATTCTCCTCCTTTTTTGCATATTCAGTGGAATTCTAGAAGGAAATAGGTTATTCAAGGTTTATTCTTTTATGGCAAATTGTTGCAAGTTACTGCTTCAAACCCACCCCAAAACAGCAACAACATTTGTAAAACAAAAAAAAAAGAAGAAAAAAGTAATAGGGGGGTCATTAGCCCATTTATGGCTGGGTGCAGTTTTGAGTGTAATGTACTTAGCATATCTCCTGGCTTATAAGTCCTTGATTTTAATCTTACCCAAAATGAGTAATGTTTTAAAGTTGTTCTCTCTCTCCAGCTCTCCTCTCTCTATCTCTCTCCTCCTCCCCCTCGCTCTCTCTCTCTCCATCTTTCTCTCCATCGCTCTCTCCCCTCTCTCTCTCCATCTTTCTCCATCTCCCCCTCTCTCCAGCTCTCCACCTCTCTCTCACTCACTCTTTCCATCTCTCTCTCTCTTCTTTCTTCCTCTCTCTCTCTATCTCTCTCTCTCTTTCTCTCCATCTCCCCCCCCCCTCTCTCTCACTCTCTCCCTTTCTCTATCTCTCTCCTTTTCCCCCCTCTCTCTCTATCTTTCTCTCCATCTCCATCTCTCCCCCCCTCTCTCTCTCTCCATCTTTCTCTCATCTTCCCCTCTCTCCAACTCTCCACCTCTCTCTCTCTACTCACTCTTTCCATCTCTCTCTCTCTCCATCTTTCTCTCCATCTCTCTCTCTCCATCTTTCTCTCCATCTCTCCTCTCCTCTCTCTCTCTCTCTCCTCTCTCTCTCTCTCTCTCTCTCTCTCTCTTCTCTCTCTCACCTTGATTAAAATAATGCTAATCTATTTATCAGGAATTATGAATCAATTTTGTTGGCTCATCAGTAAAAGAAATTGCAAAGGAGGACGTTTCAATGAAAAATATCACATGACCCAACTTATGTAGGTTTTAAATGTGGAGGATTTTTGATACGCATGTGCTTGTGTGTATGTAATCATGCGCTAATAAATTGATTAGCTACAAAATACGGCGCATATTTAATTTGTGAGTCTACAACTATGACTATCAGTATATTATATAGTTTTTTAATGGGTGTGTCTTTAAGATGACACATTAATTAATGGCCTTTAATTTCTCTATAAAAATTGACTTTCAGATGAAGAATACATTACTATCTTAAAGCAAGCAAATAAACACACAGGAATGATGATTGAACTGTCTGCATCCACCCTGTTGTGTTTAAATTTCTTTCATAAGCTGCCAATTTCAGCTGATATTGCTCTCCATGTCACTTACAGCACTATCCAAACTGCATCACCTGTGGATTTTTATTCTGCAAGGTGTGGGTGATGGTGTGTAATGCATAAAACCATGCCTATCATCTAAATATTTGCATCGCAGTGATTTTCTGACAGTCAGCCGAAATAAATGCATGCTTTGCCATACTGCTCAGAGTACCGGGTCACGGTGGAGGTTGGTGGAATGCTGCAGCATGGTTAGGTGCCAGTGTCGAGGGCTCTGGTTCGAACCCCAGTCGGGTTGGTACTTCCCTGGCATTGTTTGTCTCTTCTCGTTCTTCGTTACCAGCCAACTGTGTGGGGGGGGGGGGGGGGGAGAGTGGGGGAGGGGGTTTAGGGTTGTCTCCCTTGTGGGCACTGGCGTAATGCAATGATGGCAACAATTACCCATAAACAAGAGGGGTGACCGGAGATTGTTCATTCCAAAATTGGTAAACTCCATAATACTTCACTCGCCCCATAACCCCGAAGGTTGATGGGGGCACCTTGAGAGGTGTGCGTGTGTGTGTGTGTGTGTCTAGGGCATTTTTGCAAACCTGGCATTGCCCCATCCCCCTCCAGGTTGAGAGTCAAGGTGGGTGGCAGTGCCCTGAGGAGGGCTGCACAGCTGGTCCGGACTTTTGGCATCTTATCAGCAGCAGCAGCATGCACCTCTGACCCCCCTCCCCCGCACCAGGGATCGAACCCCCCACGACGATACAAGGATTGACGAACGAACTCGCTACCCACTGCACCGCATGACGGCGTCTAAACACCACACACGGTGGGCTGAAAACACTTACAACTCTATCATTTTTCATGTCACGAAAAAGGGAAAAAAAATTTTGTCCTTTGACGTTTGCTTCCTTATGTTTTCTTTAAAATGTAGACATGGATTCTCCGACACGCACGGGCACAGGTTTACGCTGATAAGCTATTTATTTCAAATTCTCACGTCAGTAAATAACATCACGGGGTTGATAACGCGCGCATCTCTGTCGGAAATTGTTGTTTGTTTGTTTTAATCGTTTGCTGTCATCATCGATATTGCATGAAGTCTTGCAACTCATACGTCTCTAACCCTCCGCATATATCATGTCGGCAGCTCTCTCTTTACGTCCCTTGTACCACTGGTCCTACCCCAGCCTAGAAGCCATTAGGTAGCTTGTGTTGAACTGGCTGTATGGTAAGTAGTCAGTCAAATATACTGGCACTGCTAAAAAATAAAAAAAAAAAACGCAGTTTGAGTGATACGGATTTGGCATACATCTCCCATGACTTAACCTATTGCTGAGAAACAACCCCAGGTGGTACACAGAGGGTTAAAATATTTACTGACTTTTGCTTTTCGCTTATGGTGTACACAACTAACCTGTATCTTAATGATAAAGTAAAATCCGGTGAGAAGCTACCGGAAGTGATGGATAGCGGTGCTTTAGCATAAGAACGAAGGAAATTCATTCCATAAATTATCGTTGCTCTCTTTGAGTCGTCCTTCCCTCTCTTATGGTATTTACAAGCACTGGAGTTTTACTTTTAAATCGGCGTGGAGGGAGCTGAGTTGAGGTTGTCACCTATTTCTCACTATCAAAGGCTAAATTTCAATAGGCAGAAAACTCTATAATGTCTACTAGTTGACCAGAGTGCTATAATTTACAACTAATTGACAAAACACTTAAGAAGACTTGTTGTTTGGCACTGGGGTTGAATCTAATATTTTGATGTATAAGTTTGCTGTTGTTTTTTTTCTCCCCCCTCCAGCATTAAGCTACACGAATCCAAGTTGATGGCCAACTGAACCTTTCACACTTATTGCAGGATATTTTAATTAGAGATATTTTAAGACCAATGAAATTCCTATTCTGGCATCTGCCGCAGAATGCAGAACGTTTTTCCCAACTTCAAACCAAAGGTAGAATTTTGGCCTATTCCCAGTTAACGAGTCTGTCAATGCAAGCAGATGCATCTAATTAAATTCGACTCTACGAAAAAAGATGACTTTTTATCTTTGCATAGGTTAACCAGAGAAAAGAAAAAAACAAAAAACAAACAAACATATTTATTAATCAACGACATCTGGATTATCCATATTTAAAATACACACACACACACAACACACACACATATATATATATATTTATTATCAAAGATGCATTGAAAAACTCTCTATAGAGAGACAGGCCAGTCTTTGTCCCCTCCTTGTTTTTGGTTTTATGATACTAGGATCAGTTTCGATTAAAAGCTTGGCCAAAATAGAATCGCTGCAGCTAATCCTATCTGACCCTGCACCCTGGACCAACTCCCTCTTAAGTCGGCCCACCTCCCTAATAGTCAAACAGCCAGTAAAATTATACCTTTAATGGTACATGTGGAAGAAACAATAGTGTGAATGAACTGCTAAATACTGTTCAAAATCATTTCCCCAAAAGTTACGGCGGCCCCTCCCTTTCCGGGATCGTAAACTTCCAAGAGAAAGATATTTACTTTCTCCTTAACTTAAACAAAATGAACTTGCAGGTGTTTTTCTGATAATCTTTCTCTCTCTCTCTCTCTCTCTCTTTTTTTTTTTTTTGCCAAATGCTCGATAGTGTTTTTTGTTTCATTTTCTTACTCCAGGAGGCATTTGAAGACTTGTCCGTCATTTGTCTGTTGGATAAGTTTCATGTACATCAGTTTTATAATGGAAACAAGCAAAAAATGCATCACCCAGACTGCTCTCGAAGGCTCAGAACCATGCATGACGCGTAAATATAAGTTGCCCCTTTTTTTTATTTTGGCGAAAATGATGTCTCAAGAATAGCTAGAGTATGATTCTATTTACATAGCGTAGCCCTCTATATTATATATATATATATATAGAGAGAGAGGTGGTGACAGAAGTTTCCTGTCTTAGAAAAGTTATAGATTGGGGTGTCTGTACTCTCAAACTAGCAGCAACTACGCGGAGGTTGCCATTTCTCGTGTGGAACATTTGTAATTGCAGACTCTTTGTGTTTTGAACTTGTGGCTGCTGATGGTGTCAGCGACTTCAAGGCTGTTGATTGAGAGAGACGCAGTAGTCATTAGTTGAAACCACGGAAGAGAGAGAGGAGGAGCCCATGTTGCGGTATTTGCACGGAGATTCTTCATGAGCAATACTAGTTTCTGTTCTGCCATCTCACCAAGATTCTTAGGAAAGAACTAACTGTTTGCGAACACCCTAACCGGCCTGTTTGTGCTGAATGTGCGTGGGCCTTCTCCATGCATCCCACCGATTGGGATTCTTTTAAAAATCAGCTCATTGTCCTTCCTCATTGAACACCCTTGTTTCTCTTTGCAGTCGGATAGCCGATGGCGGTTTTCTGTTTTGCATAACTGTTCGTTCCAGGCTGCACTGTCTCTTATTCTACGGATTATCAGCACCAAGAAGAACATTTATTTGGTGGTTTCTGATCCAAGTCCCTGGGACTGATTTGGTGTTCAACCTTAGTGTCTAAAGGTTTTCCCCCCGAAGTGGTCAGATGTTGGAATCATCGCATTTGTTGGTTGACCTTGAATCCTTTGCCTCTTGCTTCATCTTGTTATACATATCTTGCGGTTATTATTATCATTGTGTTTTTTTTAAAAAAAAAAAAAAATTTGCCAACACAGCGAACTTACCTTGGTGAATCTGGCAGTGCAACTGGGTTTGCCTACCTGCTCTCCTCCCATCCTCCCTCCCTGCTGTTCTGTTTTCCAGACATTTAAGGGTAATTTGTTTTTGTGATCTGAGAGCTGTTCCCTTCCATATTCCTCTGTTTAAAAGCAAAATCTTACATTGGTGCAAACTAAGGAACAAAATGCTACATTTCATAACATTTTTCCTTCTTAATGACACTTTCCTCTCTGGCTTTTCTTGCTCCATTATCCCATTTTTCTTTCTTTGTAGTTAGACAATGAACTTTTCGGATTGAGAACTAGATTAGGGTAATAGCGTTGTAAAGGAATAACAAGATTTGTGCTCTGCGGGGCTTGAATTCACAAATTGCCAAAGAGACTGGTGGTTGCGGAAGATCCCTTCTAGTTCTGTATGCTTTTCCGGTACTGATCATTAGACCAGGTTAAAGGGAAAAAAAAAAACAATATTTGGTGATTAACAACGGTAGCTAAGCCATCTATGCCAGCCTTGCGGTTGCAGTACCTAAGAGCGTTGCTTATTTATGGGCACTGTCCTGAGGGGAGAGGGTGGGGTTGGAATGTCGTCAACATCATCTAATGATGATTGCAAGGCTGTTGCAATAGACACTGGAAGTGCATGACTGTGATCTGGACATTTTTCTCTCCATCCCACGACTGATTTCAGAGACAGTTGTTACGTGGTACTGAACAACAACACCGCGATTAGAGCCACGCTTCATAGTCTCCACCATCTTTTCCGCATCTTGATACTCCAGATTTAGAACTAACCAAATCACCTTAGTATTAAAATTTTCCATGAGCAGTTTTTGACAAGCACCATCCCCAACCGCGCTATAACCTGCTCTTCCTCCTAGATGCTGCAACTTAATTTTTTTTCTTCTTTTCTACGTTATCATGAGTTTTACTTATGAAGGAGGCAGGCAGGCCAGGCCAGGCCTGTGGCTAAGTGTGTATATTAAATGTAGTTACCATACATAATGCCATCTCTTCAGTTCAGCTTCAGTAGCAAAATCTGAAATATAATCATTGCTGATTCGTCTTAATATTAACCAACACGATGCATGATTATACCGTGTGTGTGTGTGCGCGCGTGCGTGCGTATGAAAGAAAATAGTCAAAGGGAGGTAAGAATGCTTATATTGGTAAGATTTCCTTTGTAGTATCGGCATTTGTATGTGTTAATGTGACTTTCTAGTTGCCAGCTTTGTAAATTTGCATGGTATCTTCTGTACATTAGCTCTGTGTTTATATTATGTTACATTTCAGCTTAAATCGAAGGTATGCGACAAAGGGAAAAAAAAAAAAAAATATCTGCATTTTCTTTAACTCCATTACGCGTGTTTCGAGTCATCCTCTGATTATCTGGGTCTGAGACCCATGGAAAATATTGGATTTTCTTACAGGTGCCATCAGAAATTCATGGTTATTGATCCTGCATGATATTCCATGCATTTAAGATCCTCTGATTTTTTCCAGTGCTGTGATGGATAATTATTGTTAATAGAATTTTCTTTCCTGTTTCAGGACTGCATGCAATTCCACCCAAGTAATGTTCGTTATCCCCCTAACCCTCTCCTCGTGTACCCTGATTGGAAAGAAGGAAAAAAAAAAAATATTAAAAGAATTTTTTTTTCATATTTACATAAAGAACAAACTGCATGAAATTACTTGGCATCATGCAAAATCTATCACCAGCTAGCTAGCTTCCACTGCAGGAAGAAAGTTTCCTTCCCAATGTGAAATATGGAAAAGGATGTAGTGGGGAGGTTGGAGGCAACTCGGTGCAGGTTTGAATAGCAGACCTCAGCTCTGGCAAGTGAAAGTCCTACTAGTACCTACCCCTTTAATTTTAGATTTGAGAGAAAACCCAGGCTATCAGCTGGAGAGGAAACTATGCTAAGGGGAGGGAGGTAGATCAAACTGAGTTCCTCCCGACCAGGATCTGAACTCAGGTTCTCAACCCTAGCAGCCCAATAGCCTAAGCCCCATGCTGTTGTACCACCCACAATTTATTATAGACAACTTAACAAAAAATTGTGGTTCCTCGTGTTGGAACTTGGCCGCCATAAAGGCGGAGGGAATCTGCATGGCTTATAGGTGAGGCTCTGGCACTTCTTATGTAAGCACACCAACCTCTCATAGTTGAAACTTATGCTGCCTGTGGCACTTTGCCGGTGCAGACCCCCATAAATCGGTGTATAAAGTATCGAACTTCTGCCAGGAGAAACCTGCTGGAAACAATGGGCGACGCCTAGATACCTCCATGCAGAAACTATGGAAACTCTCACCTCTGCATAAAGAAAAGAAGGAGTTTTTTATTTATTGAAAGGAATAAAAACCAATCTCTTTAAAGTTAGCACCTCTTGAAACGAGAGACTTTCCACATTTACTTACTTGTATCGGTTCCAGTTAACTTCTAAGTGGTTTCATTTACCCCGTAGAATTCTTGCGTATTTACTCATTGTAAACCAGTCCGTTCTAATCTGTTGTTTCCGGTACTTGCAAAGTCCAAAGGAAATATTATTAAACGAATTTTAGAATTTAAAAAAAAACAACAAAAAATAACAACAACAACAACAAACAGACAAACTGACAGGTAGGTAGTAAGTGTGATGTATATATTGTGTGTGTGAGTGTGCACCATGTGCTCTCTGTCATGCTGCTGTCAATCTGAAATATCTCAGGAACCTTTTAGTTTTGCTGTTCATGTAAAATTTCTTTTAGACCTTAAAGAATTTATTTCATCACTTGGCAAGTTGATTATTTTTGTCTCTTTATTCTCTCTCTCTCTCTCTCTTTCTCCTCTTTTTTTTTAAAACTCTTTCAGAGAAATACATTCCAAGCTGTTTTAGTCACAGACTGGAAGCAGTCATACGCAATTTTTAACTACAATAAAATTCAGTGGACTACAGGGCTGAATAGTTTGGGAAATATTTCCACGGGTCTGGGCGGGGAAGAGGCACAGGTGAGTCACTATCAGCTTTTTTTCCTCCTCCTTTTTTCTTATTTCAGGGAATTTGCATCTAAACTGTGCTAAGCCTTTCCAAGGTACATCGCAGAGGTGACTGTAACGTGATTGATTGTCTCTTAAAAATAATTTACTGGAGATATTGATAGCCAGACTTAACCGAATTTGCTCCATAGCTAAACAATTCCTCCACCCCCTTGTTCTGACTTATTTACATCCTTAATCTCAAGGGAATTTCACTCTCATTGCTCTTAAAAATGTGCTGTAACTCTCCTGATCAGAAAACCACAAAAAGTCTCTGTACGTGTCAGTTTTGCAAGTGCTGTATGGCATTGTTGTCCTTGGAAACGTATAGAATTCAGTTTTGCATCATGGTTGTGCATAATGTTGTATAGTGCTTGCTTATTTGCATTATAGTTGTGCATATTGCTATATGGCATTTGGATATGTGTGATGGTAGATGGTATGACATTCAATATTGCGTATGACAGTTGTACAAGATGGCACACCTGGTACAGCCATCATATGTGCCCTTGTGTCACCATTACCTATGTGTAGAGTTTATGTGAATAAATGTGCTAATTCACTGATTGAGCACATTAGCATTTAGTTGTTTTCATCAAACTTGGAAAGTGTGTTTGCTGACGTGGAAAAAAAAATCTTTTGTTTTTCTCTCTTTTTTTACTGTTTTTGTTTGTTAACACACAGGTACATGACTACTCTAACCCTACTACACTGGTAGCTGAAATTATTGCTCCGCTCTGTTTTTAAATGAACCGCTGAGCACTTGCCGCACCTGTTTTTTAACAATGTCAACGTGCCCTTTTAATGTAACAAAACCAACCACTGAGCATTTGTTTCAATCTTCACAGGGTCCCCCCTGTGGGGGTTAAAGTGAAACAGAAGCTAAAAGATTACTTTGTTATAGCATAATTACATTTAACCTTTTGATGAGGAGAGTATCCACATGTCTATGGAGAGCGGGTACTGACCCCAACAGAGCAAATCTCATATATATATATATCTTTCCAAGGGTTTATGGGCTGAAGGAAGTATATGAGTATACTCCTAAAGGAGTTAAGAAAGCACTTCCATGCTGCAGCACATGGAACCATGGAAATGTATATTTTTACGGACATCTTCTTTAGAGGGTTAAACAGAAAGACATCAGAATTGTTTTGGTCTATGTAGTAATTTGGCCATTGCCATGTGATGCTTCCAATCTAGGTTATTTATAAGAGGCTATAATAATATTTTTTGTTGTTGTTTTTACTCAAGCATTACGCATGGCCTCGGTCGGAGATGTCTCTTTTTAAGTTTAACCCCTTTCATACCATCTAAACAATAGCCTTCCCACTAACAGAGACAGCCCTCCGACAGATTCCTCTGTCCAGAGTGGTTCCTACTTCTCAACACAAAAGTGCTCCCTTTGGATACATTCAGCTCTCAGCGTCAACACTCACCCTCTCTACTCTATAATGCCAGCAAGCTGTGAGCAGTCAGGAATTATTAATATTTCTTAGATGCTTTATAAATTTCAGGCTGGTTTTGATGCTGGAAATGGTAAAAATTTTTTGGTAATAGATGGAGCTCAAAAGCCAAGTATTTTGAATATAACCCTTACAAGCAACGTTGGGATACAAGGAAAATGGATCTTTCGTATTGACCTTGCAGATATCCAAAAGGAGGGCTGTATAGATGGTAAGTGCGCATCATACAAAGGGGAGGGGGCTGCCAGAAACCTTGGCAATGCAAAGTGTTAAACGATTTTATTTAATGCTGGGTCGCCGATGATGAAACTGCTCTTTAGCAAACTTAGAAGATTTAAAAAAATAAAACACACCTGTCTGGATACGGTTATGTGCAATGGAAGTTGTTTGTGTTGCTGTCAAATAACAGGTGAAAAGAATTAAAACAATTTTAAAAGATATATATATATAATCTTTAGAGGGCCTTTTAAAATTTTCCTCATCTGTTTATTGTAACTGTAACATCAGATAGTCATGTACATCAGTTTTAGTGTAGAAAGGACGTCCAGGTGTAATATTAGGGTGGGAATAACATTATGGTTGATGCTATTTTGGCTGGGTTTCACCTGAACAACTCCAGTAATTTCCATTTCTATCAGAAAATTCTCTGTAACGCCGTTCTCTCTCTCTCCTCTTTTTTTTGCTTCCAGATGATCTCTTGGTGATGCCAAAATCCGGAATCATGTTGGGCGGACAACGGTTAACCATTTCTGGACCCTGTTTTTTGAAAGTACAGAAATTTTCTGCAGTATTCAAAGAGATAGATGTCACATTCCCATGTGATGTGATGGACGAGTTGACCGCTTACTGCGTCACACCGTCTCTCTTAAAAACTGGGGAGTTCACACTCAGTTTTGACCTTATTCCAAATGAGAAGCAGTATGAAGAGACATTTTCAGTAGGTAAGCATCTCTCTCTCTCTCTCTCTCTTTCTTTGCCATCCAGTTTAAAAGGGGCTCAAGCGAAGCACCCAAAAGCTTTTAGTTTTTGTACGGGGCTGGAGGGAAGAGAGGGATCTTCATTCCTTATTCCAAGTGGAGGCTGAAACGGGATGGCATTACCTAAGGTGCCTTTGGAGCAGTCACTCATTGGCATACACCCAAGGCAGGTGAGACTGATAAGGATATAATGTGAGGAAAGTACATATATATATATATATATATATATATATATATATATATATATATATATTTGGGAGCCCCTGCCTACACACAGCGATCAAAGGGTTTTGTTGGAACAGACAGGAGTTCAGTGATCAAGAGCCCAACTATTAAAGCAGAGTGAATTCCATGAAACTAACCCTAACTAAATAGATAATCTAAGCATCCAGGGGCAGCAAACATAAAAAAAATTAAGAAAGTTTGTTGGAAATGTATTGTTAATAGTGTCAGTTTAGAGTTGAGCTTAAAATGTCACAGCCGGCGATTCTCATCCAAACTATAACATTTACCTGTGTAGTCACAAAAGGGTTTCTTTTTTTTTTAGAAAATTCAGGTAGGATAAAGTTATGAAAAGAAGCTATTACGAACCTTTTGTGGTTAGAATTTGTACCATGGAGCACCTCATTATAAGAGAGCAGTTCATTATAGTCTCAGGTATCTTGATTTTCTTTGAATTGAATGTGTTCTGGATACACGAAAGTCTATACAGTTGTCCTCCCCCCGGTATTCGCGGGGGTTACCTTCCTAGAGCACCTGTGAAGAGTGAAAAACCGCGAATATTGGACGTGGTCCATAAAAATGCCTATAAACATCAAAATATAACATAAAATATAAGTAAATATATAATAATAATTTAATTTACAAATACAACACTCAGCGAAACACTCGAGATACTACATGCGGTAAACTGGGATGATGCTGGGCTACATCTGCCTGAGACAGCGCCTCGTGGGCAGCAGCCAATCAGCAGCAAGGAGAAATGAATGACGCTCTCGGATTGGCTACTTTCAAACCTCCAGCCAATAGCGCTTATTTTATATTGATATTTTGCTGAATTTACGTTAGTATTTATATTACAAAATTAGTAAATTATATTGTTATTATTAATAATTTAGTGTTAAAAAGCGTGAAAAAATATATATTGCCACGAAAAAAGCCATAAAAAATGGCGGAAGATATTTGCGATTCCGCAAATATGTGGGGGTTTCCACGAACAATTATTAGTTAGGTTCTAAGGAAAATTCTGTGAATAACCGGGGCCACGAATGCCAAACCATGATTACGCAGGGGTCAACTGTATTTAAATTCTCTAAAAAACTCCAGGAAAATACATTAAATATAGATTATATTCTCTCTGTCTGCACCGATGTCATCTCTCTCTCTGCACTGATGTCATCTCTCTCTCTCTCTCTTACTGCGCTACTCTCATTCTCTAACTGTGCTACATCATCTCTCTACACTGGCGTCATCTCTCTCTCTCTGCACTGACGCCATCTCTCTCTCTCTTACTGCACTACTCTCCATCATCTCTCTACACTGGCGTCATCTCTCTCTCTCTGCACTGACGCCATCTCTCTCACTGCACTACTCTCATTCTCTAACTGTGCTACATCATCTCTCCACACTGGCGTCATCTCTCTCTCTCTCTCTGCACTGACGCCATCTCTCTCTCTTACTGCACTACTCTCCATCATCTCTCTACACTGGCGTCATCTCTCTCTCTCTCTCTTTGCACTGACGCCATCTCTCTCTCTTACTGCACTACTCTCATTCTCTAACTGTGCTACATCATTTCTCTGCACCGATGTCATCTCGCTCTCTCACTGTGCTACATCATCTCTCTGCACTGACGTCATCTCTCTCTCTCTCCCTGCCTAAAAAAAAATTAATTTTTCTTCTCTTGACTAAATACATGGCACCGGATTTTTGTATGTGGATCTGACGCAATCACTGATTCTCTGTGGCTTTAACTTGGACTACAGCCTTCACCATACAGGCAACTGATAAAGCAGTGACATAACCTCTTGGTCAAACACCTGTGGACAAAGAATCGTTGGATCAAGGTCACTCACTGCTTTGTTAATTGTCAGGTGATGCTGTGCCTGTCACCAGTTTTGGCTATGATAGTCAAGCATCATTTACAAAATAAGTTTTACCCATAAAAATTAATTTCCTTATATTTGAAGTAGTTCATGGCTTTCTCAACATTGACAAATTTTAAGTCAAATGTTGCATTTGATTGTGAGGGTTGGTGAACTTTATTTGAATGTTAAGGGAAGGAACCCAGTTATCAGTGAACATGTTTAAACGTGTTCTCTCGTTGTGGTTCTTAGTACTCTGTCTGTTCATAAATAAATCCGATTTTAATGAACACCTTTTAGCTTTGAAACGGCTCTTGGAAAAATCACAGAGTAAAAGATCATTCAAATCGATCAGGGTATATACAGAATTTGAATCGAGTTTCCATCGTTTGGTGGTCAAGAAAACATTTCTACTCAGAAGAAGCTGCCATCCAGCCCAGTCATAGATGGACCACAGCTAAAAGCTGATTGCTGAAGAACAAGGGTTAATGGCACCGTTTGGTGGTCAAGAAAACATTTCTACTCAGAAGAAGCTGCCATCCAGCCCAGTCATAGATGGACCACAGCTAAAAGCTGATTGCCGAAGAACAAGGGTTAATGGCACAGATTCTGAACTCTGACAACTACAATAATAAGCAGAGAGTGAGAACTGCACCCTGTTTAGTCTGGTGGAAGGTGTCTGCTTTTTTTTAGCATTGGATTGTGGAAAGTTTCTTAATTATCATGAGATTTGCTTAATATGCAACCCCACCCTACACACTCTCTCAGCTTTGCTATTTAAAGAAATTTGTCCATGATTTAGGTTGTATCATCGTCACACTATCCTGATCTTTCAGTGTTTGTCTAAATTAGCTTTGACTATGTAAGAAAATCGATTGCATGTAAAAACTTCTTTGCTTTCCTAGACAAAGAACTTTGCATCTTTATCATCAGAAATGATCTTTTACAATAATTCAGAGCTGGCATCATTTCGCATGCTTGTTTGTTTACCTTTTATTTGAACGGAGCCAGCGTTTACACGTTCTCACTTCTCTTGTTTTCATTCTTGCGTAACGACTTAAATCTAAAAGTCGCTGAGAAGAGAACAACCAATAAGCTTGCTTCTCTAATCAGCTGCCTTTGATTATCTACAAAAATACAGTTCTTTAACTTTTTTTTTCTTTCTCTCTCTCCCCCCTCCTTCTAGTGAACCTTGCTGATTTCCCACCTCAAGTTGTCCGGGAAAAACCAACACAATGGTTTCTAGGAAGTAAAGTTGTGATATCGTGGAAACAAAATGTGATTCCGTCCAATAAGGCATTTGTGAACATTTTAGGCTTGGAGGTAAGCCATTCCGTCTGTTGACATGAGTGCGGTAAGACGCAAGCAAACCAAATGAATATGATTCCTGAGTTTTTCATAACATCGCTGACACCGCTGTGTTGGATTTATTAAAATACGTTATTTACTTCTGACAGCACTGAGTCAGTTAATTGTTGTAGTGTTCCCAGATGCATTAGTACATAGCACACCTGTTGTGGCAATTTCTGTTTAACATGGATGACCAAAGTGCTTTCTTTATTGTCTTTTTTTCACAAGCAAGAAAAAGGAAAATAAAAAAAAAAAAGAGAATTTTTTAAAAATTAAATATTTGTTTCTGTAATTTTATCCTGTGCATATATCTGCTTACAAATTAGAAATTTCTGCTCAAGCCAATCCACTTCTATGATGACATCTCCAAGGGAAGTAACTGCTAATCATCTGGCTCTCTCGATTAACAGCAGCGGGTAATATAGTTTTAAAAAAATAAAATACAGCACCTTGTGCAATCTTTTTAGTTAGTTAATTGTTTTTGCAAGAACTATTCGACAAGGATATATATAAATTGGTCGACTTTAACGGCACCCAGCTACTATTTTTGTACGCCGTTTTGAAGTTAGTATTTATTTACTTGTTTACTTTTCTTCTCAGATGGCAGGGAGTTCTTTAAAGTGGCATGATGTTCAGACGATAAACCCAAACAGCATAGACGGCAGCCATAACTTTATTTTGAAGGATGGCTTAAGCAAGTTTACCTTGGCAATTATACGGGTTTCAGAGCAAAATTCTTCTTTCAGGTTTGCATTCTTCATCAATACAGTTCCTGATTAATTAAAAAAAACCAGACCATGATATCTCTCTCTGTCTTCTTTTCGAGTGATTAATTCTTTTAACTTCCTAAACTTTGTCTCTTGCTGAAAGAGATTGAAAAACAGTCAAGGTGATGTGGTGAAGCAGCATGGAGATTAAAATCTTGACAAATTGTCATTGCTCGCAGCTTTAATGTAAAATAGGAAAAGAAATTTTTTTGCAAGATATGCTATTATTTACCAGAAGATGAACTTGTCATTTAAAGATCTACAAACCCCTTTAAACGTCTTGTATGCTTCCAGTTTTTTCAGTTGTTCAAATCCTTTTGACTCATGATTTTTTAATATTAATGAAGTATGCAGTAATGGATTATTTACTTTCTTGATATTTAAGAAGAATTGCTGGTGATGAAAGATTATTGGATGCAGCCGGCTGGAGCCCAAATCAAAATTTCTATGCAGTGAGAATGTAGTATAATGTGCTTGGGGATAGGCAATACAAATTAAAATAAAACAAATGGAGAAGATTTTCTGCCTACTTCTGATAGTACAATGATTGCAATTGGTTAATACCCATTTATGTGCAGATTTGGAATCTTGTCTTTGATTTTACTATACTTATATATATATATATATTTTAAAAAAGGGGTTATTTCACCAAAAGATAAAACGTTAATTTAAAAAAAAAAATATGAAAACCATTGTGTGTGTTTAGTCAGTTTGAGAGTTCTGAGTTTCATTTTTTTTTCTTTTTTTCCAGTCTTCCTGTTACCTTATGGTCTGACGTGTTTCCTGTTCGAAGTAAAAATCGTTCTCTGCATACATACAAGTGTGAAAAGTGGCTGAAGGAGCCTAAAGCCATCTCGCTAGAAGCAGACACCTGTCCTTGTAAGTTTCGTCAGGCTAAAGCAGACACCAGCCGCTATGCGAGAGACCCCTTCTGTAATAAAGACTCTGTAGATAATCCATTGAACTGTATATATCAAGGAACAGCGGCAACTCATTGTGTTCAGCTTAACTTGCAAAGGTCAGTATCATTCATGGTTGGTGATTCGCACACTGACCACCAGACTGCCTTAGCTTATGTTGTCAGATGTGTGAAGTGTTGTAACAACTAACAGATGGGGAAAATTAGTTTAGGAGACAAGGAAGTGACCCCATTAGCCCTGTGCAGGTTCTTAGGGAAGAGAGATGGCCATCAGTGCAGTTCTTAATACCGATTGCTACTGCCTCTGTTGACTACACTTGCCAGTCGCTTCTTTCATGCATTAGCGATTTTATTGCTAAAAATACTACTTCCCCGATATCTAATTACACAAGAATCTTGTTACCGCATCTGAAAAAAAATTTTGGACCTGTCCACATAGTCAAAACCTAAAATTATTTTGAAAGCCTCTCTTATGCTTAAGATCTGGAAACATTTTGTTAAATGTATGCTAATTCCTTGCATACAAATCGGCGGACTACATGCTAGCAACATGTGTTCAAGATGTGGATGATCCAAGGATTTATAAAATTAAGCCTAAACTTTTTTTAAGCTTGACACTCTGGTTACTTAGCCATATTCTTCCATTTGCTCTGTTTTCCAGCTGGAATTCACTGCTCCTTACATCTGAGATTTTTGGCTAACGATTACTCACTCAAAGGTTTCTTTTCCCAAAGCAACATTTTCCAGTTTAGCGTCTCACACATTTCACCCGTTGCCAGTTCGGATAATTCTTGCATATATTTTGGGTGTTAAATTCCGTTCTGAAAAGTATTTTTTTTTTTTTATCCTTATGTTATTTCTGGGTATCATCTGTACCTTATAGTCAATGCTAACAGCAGCATTCAAAATTAAGAATCGTCCATACAAAAACCTCTTTTTCTGACTTTTCGGCCCTATTGTTAATGAAGTTACATTATTCCAGCAGAGAAAAAGAGACACACACACACACACACACAGGAAATTGGATGACTGGGTGTGTGTCAGAACTTATGAAAACAATTGTGGCGTTGTTACCAAGTCTCTAGCTCTCTCTCCATGTCGATAATTATTGCGCCTATTTTGGACAGTCTGTCGAGTAACCTTCTGAAATATTGTGATCGTCTCCCATCTTGTCGGGAATTCCATCAGTTTTCATGAAGTCACCGGTTAAATAACTAACAGCAGTTTCCATTGGGGATACCCAGAGCTTTAAGACGAGCAATGACCGACAGCTTGCTTTGTGGGTACTTTTTTTTGTTTTTTTCAGCTGCCATTTTGATCACCAAGTAATGACAGTAATTCAGTAACAAGGTCCATCAATGTCTGTACAAAAGCAGAGTACAGGATAACAATTGTTTGAGTTAGTAGTAAGAAACATCAGTGTTTTGATATGAACTGAATTTAGCTCTCATGGAAATAACATCTGCGTGTGTCTGTAATTATGCAAAAAAAAAAAAAAAGATGTGTGATAGGGGCTTGTAGGGCTTGTAGTATCTGTTTTTTCCTGGAATAATGTAATTAAATAGCTTGTAATCATGAATGCCAGTGTGTACACGCATATATGCACACACATGCTCAGTTTCAATTGTTGTTTAAGTCAGATTACAGGTGGTCTCCTGAAAACTTTTAGGTTTTCCTGTCAGCATCACTGCACCGATCGGGGAAAGATGAATATACGTACCTGGTGTAAGATTGACGCACTGAAAACAACATTTTCCTAAACCAGTACAGAACTGGGCACAAACCCTAAGATTTTAGTCTTACTCCACTAACGTAGATGCCAACATTCTTCAACCCAAAGCAAATAATGCCAAAATTGGTAAAATTTACGTAAACCTGCGGCAAAGGATAACTATCCAGCCTGTTCTTCAGGTAGAACTACAAGAAGGTGCGTTTTAAGTCATGTGTCGGTAAAGGCGCTGGCTTATCTAACAGAATGGCTAATCCGACATGTGCTGGACGCTCTATAGAAAAATGTAATTATTTCGCATTTTGTGGTGTGGCATTTGCTGATGGATGGATGGTCAGACTCCTGGTTGCTGTCTCCATGTTTTCACGCTGACGAGGTTGCTTTTTTTTTCCCCCTTCATCTTTGGAACTTCGCCTACTTACGCCGCCACTGGTCATGGGTTCCTGAAGTGCCAAGGGTCAGAGGTTAAAAGCTTTTGGTTCAGTGCTTGGTGGCCTGACATAACTTTCTCTGCATGATGGTTGTTTTGGATGGTGATATACCTAAAAATTTAAAACAGGATAAAGTAAGACATTGTTTTTTTAAAATTTTTTTGCTAGCATAAGACCCGGAAATGCTGTTTATGTTTTTAATATAAACACACGTGCACATGGGCAGGTTGCTAAAGTGGATATTTGTGTTGTTGCAGTGAGTCGACAGAAGGCCAGTCGTGTTGCTTTGGCGAAGATGGCACTCTGCTGAATGCTTTGGACGGCACCGGCGGTGGAACTGTTTTTCGTTATCATTATAGAGCTCAGGGACCCAACATTATACCATATCTGTCTCATTTTGAGGCTGACATTTCACCATATCTACAATGCTGTGAGTTCTCAGGAGACAGTGGTTTATGTCGCAAGTTTTTGAAATTTAACAAGCCGTCAACATGTGGAAGCTACGTACCGCCTTCTCCAGGTAACACATCAGCATCAACAATGTTACCTTTTTTCTTTCTTTTCCTTTTTGTTTGTGCGTGTGTGAAATATTTTTTGAATGACCAGCTACATTTATTCCAGTGTTGGGTTCTTGTGTTAGATGTCTGGTTTTGAGACTAAGTGTTCCATTTTGTCCCATTTGTCTGCTAGGTGTGGACCCATCATTAAAAGAGGCATTCTTGTTGTCACAACATGGTAATTGTTACAATTGCAGAAAGAGAAAAATACTAAAAGCACATTGTGCTTTTTCAGTGATGTATATCCTGAGTATAGCTGTGGCTACATACAATTGGTGGACTTGGAGAATGGTTGGGGAAGAGTTAAAAATGGATAGTTAATGACAAATATACATTATTATTATTATTATTAATTTATTTTTTAAAAAGATGCTGGCAAATATATTGTCAAACTGTTTAATTTTCTAATTAAAAAAAAAAAGTATTCAGTAAAATTTTTATTGGTCACATCTTCAGCATCACTACATCACAGATGAGATCAGAACATTTTCTTCTCACAAGGAATTGTTAGGAATTTGAGTTCATTTCTCTTTCAAAAGTAGATTTGTACAGAATCTGAAGTAAGTTTTTATCCACTAAAAGCTGGAGAAAACATTCCCATAATGCAACACTAAAAGCTGGAGAAAACATTCCCATAACAAAGCAACACTAAAAGCTGTAGAAAACATTCCCATAACAAAGCAACACTAAAAGCTGTAGAAAACATTCCCATAATGCAACACTAAAAGCTGGAGAAAACATTCCCATAACAAAGCAACACTAAAAGCTGGAGAAAACATTCCCATAACACAGCAACACTAAAAGCTGGAGAAAACATTCCCATAATGCAACACTAAAAGCTGGAGAAAACATTCCCATAATGCAACACTAAAAGCTGGAGAAAACATTCCCATAATGCAACACTAAAAGCTGGAGAAAACATTCCCCATAACGCAACACTAAAAAGCTGGAGAAATTCTCATATTGCAACACTTAGCTAACAAACTACTGGGCATTAGTGGAATATGCTGTAAACTCCACTAGAGTTTATGATATAGATCCTGGACATTGCAACTGCAATGTAGTAAAGGCAGAAAAGGGGATAGTCATGGCCCCCCTCCCTTTCCTGTCATTTCTTTCTAAAATCAATTACTCTCATAGTTTTGCACTTTGGAACTTGTCTCAGTTATCAGGGTATGGGAATCTCTTTTTTGTGATGTTGCAGATTTCCATTTTTGGTTTAAAGTTAATGAAGTCCTCCAGTAATGTTGCCTGTGTTGTTCTTCCCACACAGCCCAGGCCGCAGGAGATCCCCACCTTGTCACTCTGGATGGGAAATCTTTCACTTTCAATGGCGTGGGGGACTACGTTCTTTTGCAAGATAAAAATAACACAGCTGTGATCCAAGTCCGAGCAGAACAAGCCCGAGATATCGAAGGTAACATTCTTTTGACTGCCTCTTTTGGTTCCAGAAATTTTTGCAGTTGCAGCAGTATAATTAATAATAATAATAAAAAAGGTGTAGCATAGCATAACAATTCTAAGAGAGAAAAGAAGCTGGGTATTTATCATCTGGTCTGAGGGATGACAATTTGCAATCTTTACTCAGGTGGCATTTGATAGTTTTAATGTTATCGTGTAGGTCGGTTACCTTTGATTAGTTTCTTCTAACTATTTAACGTTTCTGTTTTGGTCAATATTTCAAACTTGACTCACCTGAAAATGAACAGGTGGAGTAGATCAGTTTGATCGTATTCTAGTCTTGATTCTACAGGTTTGGGATTGAGCTTCTCTGCACAAATTAAAAAGGGAAATTTAAAATAGGGCGATTATCAGTTTGTACATAGGTAAACCAATGCTCCATTATAACACCTTAGTTCTTATTGTCATATCCCTGTTTTCTGTTCTTGTAGACTGTAGGATGTTGCAGCTTCTGTTTAATCGAGGCAGATTAAAAACATGTTATGTACCTGATAAACTTTAAGTAAAAAAAAGGTACTTTGTGAAACATTTTTAAAACATCTTCAGATTAGCTTAACTGTTTTGAAGTACTCATCACGTGAGCTGACAATTCGCGTGATTACCTGCTTAAGAAAAGTGGAGAGTCTTCGAGTCTGATAAAAGACTTAGTTATGTTACATGGTCTTTCTTGGCTTTCTGTAAGAAAGCATTTGGTAAAAATAAAAATAAATCCTGATTAATGAAATTATAATTTAATTTATTATTATTATTATTGCAGGTCAAGTTCAGAATGCCACTATTTTTACATCAATTGCAATGCAGATTAAAAACATATCTGATAGAGTGGAAGTAAAGATGGACAAAGATGACTTGTATTCATTGTTGGTCAATGGTAAAACTGTGGATTTAATCTCTACATTGGAATTAAAAGGTATTTCTACTCTTGTCGTAAAGATTTCATCAGTTGTTTATATTATAAGCTGGAGACAAAAATGTTATTTGGTGATGAAGAATTACGTACAGATTTCTCTGGGCGAGCCAGCGGGTCCCAGTAGGTTAGGGTTACTGGAATACCCAAATTCTGAGGGACTTATCCCTGGCACGGTTTCTTCTCACTCTTTTCACCGGCTGGTTATTGGTGGGGGGGGGGGCACACTGGCTTCCTCCCACATCTAAAGACGAAGAGTTCTAGTTAAGTACCAGAGGGTGGGCTCTTGTGGCACAGGATAGGAAAACTCTCTAGCAGACAAACATGGCAGTACACTAACCTCACCAAGGTAGTCTCCCTTGTATAGAGGTTATCTTCACTGTAGAGATTGGTGTATATGACACAACAAACAGATTTCTTGTTTTTATAGGCACCAAGCCAATTTGTACTTTGCTAGACCCACAAACGTATACTGCTAATTCATATATGATTGGCATTTTTTAATTAAGAAAAACAAATTAAGATGCTCCTATTACAGATGCCTTCCAAGGCTGCCTATCCCATTTAATGCCATTACTTACACACTGCTACATGTGCAATACTGAACGTAGCTGAGTAGTAGTAATAGCTAATAAGACGTTCAAGTGAAACCTGTCCGGACACAATTACACTTGATTGCATTTTAGGTCGGGTTTCACTTGAACGGCCCTAGTGATTTTGCCGTTATTTCCTTGTCATAAAAAAAAAGCCTTTATTCATGCATTTCCACCCCTGCTGACCTCAAATGAACCCCAGCAAAATATTAATTACACAACCCCTGAATATTTTGTTTATTTCTCTTGATATCGGGTGGTTTCATCATACAAGCTTGCTTATACAGATACTAGGACTTGACCTCTTCCCCTCCACCCCCCCCCCCCGCCTCTCTCTCTCTATCTATTTATTTTATTATTATTATAATTTTTTTTAAAAAAAAAATTCTAGGAGTGAGCATCAGGCAAGGTAACATTACCAACACTTTCAAAGAAGTTGTGGTGGTATTTGATTCCATGGCATTGTCGGTGTCCATCGAGGCGTCTGCTGACCTTCTCAACATTCTGATCATCATGGGATCAAGGAGACTACGAGGTAAACTTCAATTACTTTAAATTTCATTTTTTTTTTTTAGTAATGATGAAAATGGTCCCCCCAATCCTCGAACAGTTGACCTGTCCCCAGATCAAATAAAAAGGTTTTTGAAACCAACTCTGGTGACAGTAATAAACCACCTACCACTTCCTTTGCTTACATTAAACACACGGAAACTCTCCCGAGTCGATATAACTGTTAGCCTAGCACCCATTCCCTTAGCTGGTGTGTTATGAACTCCCCCTACCACACACACACACACCCCTCCCTCTCTCACGCGTGGGCTTTTTAAAACACCTCCACGATCGTGGAACACCATAACACGAATGTCTAAGCTTAGTAAACAAACTAAAATACCAGCAAATGCTAAATCAAAGGCTGTTTGCACCACTATCTTACTGGTGCACAGTCTGCTGGGTAATCAACGCCAGTTCTTTATAACCATCTACATTACATAAAACGGCAATCAAAAACTGTCTGGGGCACACCTGGTTTAGTTATAGATGCTTGGGAGCTCTGATAAATATTAAAAATTATGACCCGCTTTGATCACGTGGTTTGGGCACAGGGCTTGATCGCTTTACTGCACGTGTGACAAACTGTTTTATTTTTCTGTTGCGGTACGGTAGATGGCTAGTCAGGCCTCCTTGCCTTATTGATTGATGAGCCCCTGTTGGTGGTGGTGGTGGTGCAGTAAGGTTAAGCATGAGCCAGAAATTACATTAAAGAAATCTAGCAGCTGCCAAGTCACGGGGCACAAGACCTTCACAGTGAATGCTACATTTGCACACGTGGTCCAAAGATGCTGTCCTCAAACATCTGCCCCAATCTTAACAAGCGGGAGTTTTTTTTTTTTTTTGTAAATTCTGGCTCATTTAGCTTGATGTTCTTTTGGTGTTTCCACACCCGTTTCTTGACATCGTACTTGCAGTCTGTGCAAACCTTCCAAAATTTTAAGATTTAAATGGCAATATGCATCTTTTACCAAAATTTTTTTTTTTTTTTTTGATTTTAACAAATTTTTATGTGGATCTGTTCCTTTTTTTCTTTAGTCCTCTGTATGTCATCACCTGGAATGCATTTGTGTCCCGCCATCTTCCACATCATCTTTACTGCTGGAGATATGAACCACGTTGGCCTCCTTCATGACTATGTCCACGTATCTGTCCAAACCCCACGCGTTTTACGTTACTAGTGCACCGACTAAACATAGCCCATTTAAGACAAATGCCAAATCGGGTCTTGTTGGCCCACTCTGTAAAGACTAACGAGGAGGTACACAGGTACAGTCAAGACTGACTGTAAGTTTTTTCTTGTGCACTTAGGTAACTTGGAAGGCCTTCTGGGAAACTACAACGGAAATGCTGATGACGATTTTGTTTCAAGAAATGGTACTGTGCTGTCAAGTGATGCTGACATGAAGGAGCTACATTATTTCTTTGGAGAAACATGTAAGCATTTATTGTGTGTGTAAGTGCATGCACATAGTTTTGGTAAAAAAAAGAAATGGTGGATGATGAAGTAAGTTTGAACTTTGGAGGTGATGATTCACTACAATTTCAGTGACTTTAGCTATAATTGATCTTCTGAGGTCAGTGTTTTCCCTACTGGGCCAGGATAGATGATGACGAGTGAATTTTCATTGTGTGGAAAGACGGGATCTTATGTAAACAGTAAAGAAAATTTATTAACAAATCGTAGAAGAAACTGCTATATTTTGCATTCTTTCGGCACAAAAAAAATCGCTGTTGGCCATGAAGTAATTTGTTGTGATAACACTTAGTTTTTGGTCTCCATATTCAGTGTGACATAGTGCAGCGGCTCTTTGACATTAAGAGGAGGAAGAAAAAAAAAATTGCAAAGGTTCCTGCTTTGACAACCATGGAAGTTACCTGCTCACCAAACCCCTCTTTGGTAGCCCAGTTAACAATCACCTGTTTGCCCTCTCCATGGTGGGGGGGGGGGACTCTTTGAGTAAAGTACAAGAAGATGCAGAGGATAAGACGTCTGCTGAAATCTTGCAATTTGGTGGCAAGTGATGCAGAATAAAAAAATTGACAGGCTGCAGGTCATGAGAGTGCAGCCCTGAAAACGGTTAATACGAACTTTTAATTAAGTGCTGGCCAACCGAATAAATAACGTAGAGAATCAACCAAAGACATTTGTCACACTGTACAAAATTCAACTAGCCAAATATACTGTATTCTGCTTCCAATGATAGTTTTTTTTTACCCGCCAAGCAGTAAATTCTGTACGCTCATTGTCATCCGGTTGTCAAAGTACTGTTCGTGTTGTCATTTTCTATCTTTCTTTCCCTTTTTAAATCAGAGAATTCTTTGGGAGGAAAAAAAAGCACGTGTTTCTTTAGAACCTTAGGGCAGATTACATCTTCCTCCCAATCAGAAGAGTTGTTCACTCATCTGACTGGTTTCTAGAATATTTATCCCCCACTCCGCCCTAGCCCCCCTTTAATTCGAACATCTAAGGAATTTTCTCATTTGTTAAAAGTTCCAAGACTTTTCATTTTTTATATTTATTATATATATATATATATCTTTTTTTTTTAAATCCAGGGAGCGTTGACAAAATGGAGAACTTGTTCAGTAAAGCAGTGGAGCCAAAAAACCCAGATCTGACATATCAGCCGGTTTTTCTTGATAAACTGGATAAAGGCAGTTTGCGCAACCAAACGCTAAGCATCTGTGGTAGCAAAGCCGTACAATGCATATTTGACTTCCAAGTTACGGGGAAAAAGTCAATTGCTCTTAGCACGAAAAAATTTGTATCAAGATTTCAAGCCCTCAGAAAGGATATGAAAAAAGGTAGGAACCGCAGGTGAACAAGAATTCACTTAGTTCTTATGTTTTCAGACAGACTTAACTTGCTTTTTTTTTTTTTTACCTGTATCGTTAACCCTTTGAGGAGAGCTTGCCTGTTGTGTACTTGTGAGGTAATGGGTATTGATCCCTACTAGATAGAGTGATTTCGTTAACGGATAGCTTTGCCTAAGCAGTAACAAATAACCTGTTTTCCACTTACGACTAGTCAAGTTGGCAATAGAGCCATGCTGGTTTCACAGCAATTTTGTCTCGTTAGGGAAGAACTGTTGCTGAATTCACCTGGGAAACAAAAACAAAAAAAAAAGGGGGGGGGGGGGTGAGAGAGAGAGAGAGAGGGGGGGGGGGAATGGTGCATGCAATTAGCTCAGATTACGTTCTTATAGTATACTGGTGGTGGTTTTAATACGTGTGCTGTATTGTTGTTTTTCTGTAGTCATGCCCTGTCCATACATTGACAATGTGCCACATGCAGAAAAAAATGTGTCTGGTTACTTAGAGGGAGCAATCGCCACATTTGCATGTGCGCCTGGATACGAACTTATTGGAGCATCAGTGCTTAATTGCACAGAGAATGGAACATGGGTTCCTGGAATACCAAATTGTCCAGAATATCGTAAGTTAATAAACTGTAACTTGTCTATGAAATTAGTTGTTTTGTGTGTGTCATCTTCAGCTTTTATTAAAGTGAGCACAATTAGTCTCTAGTTGCAGTGCAAAGACTATGATGCTGGTTTGTTTTAAAGTCTAAAGTTGCAAATGCGTACTATTATCTACTTTGATCCGATGATAGCCTTCAAAGTATAAGCATCAGGCACTCTTTGGTTTAGCCGGAGTAAAAGCACCATGTCAAGAAACAAACTTTCTAGTAAAATTTTTTAGGATAAAAGACCTTGGCTTGATAATCAAAGCGTGCATTATGATAACCTGTCAAGGATTTATTTCTGAAAGTGTCTCTCTGGTTTTGGAGGAAACTGATGTATATATTTCCTTTCTAGACTTTTAAATATTTAAGGTTAAATTGTATGTATATGACAGCTTTAAATCCTGAATTTAGTTTAGTAGTTAAAAGAAAGTAGAAGAGAAAAATGGCCATCGGTGTGTTTCTTTCTTCCATCCATTTAATGATTCTATTATTAAAGGCTATTTTCTGATATTTAATTGTGGCGGATTCTTAGCTAATTTGTAATTATCAGCCACCCATCTCCCTCCCACCAAAATTAGAGATATTCCTGCAACAGTACACTTTCACAGAGAAAGCAATCATCAGGGCTGGTGACACAACATCAACAGCTTGCCCTTCCTTCAAAATCTATTTTAAAACTTATAATTATGGGTTTTAAACTTCTTTTTTTTAAATGTTAATTTGGCTAGCAAGAAAACTAATTAGCACCCTGGGCCAAAGCCTTTTGATTTTAAAGCTGCATTCAAAATGGTATTAGTTTGTTTTCATTTGACCTTATTAATTTTAAACACCAACCTGAAAGTGTTAATCCATCAGGATCTGCTAAGTTTTCCAAGTGCAAGTCGGTGAGATTTAAGTACTGCTTGCTTGCAGTACCATAAGCAGGCATACCCAGAACATTCCGTAAAACCATCTATATAAATGGCATAATTCTTACACATTCTAAGCGGTTTGGTTTTTTTTTAATATGTTATCAACCATTTTGTTAAAAGTTAGTTTTTGAGATCAGTCTGATGTCAGCTGTTTCCATGCCCAAAAGTAATGGAAAAAGCAGTTCCACATGTCAAGGAACCACAGGTGCCTCTTCTCAGCAGTGACTGTTTTTGCCCAAGGCATTTCGTTCTTCCAAATTTATTTATATTTTGAAACAGGATGATATTATTATTAATTTTTTTTAAAAAATATTTTTTAAATTCCATGCTAGAAGAATTGGCATTATATGGTAAATTATTTAGTTCTGTGGGCATCAGAGGTAATCCATTCACACCATTCAAAATTATTAATTTTTCCAAAGGAACAATTGAATTATAACAGAAATAACTGGAACAACAAGTGTTTAAGAGTAATTTTGAGAGAGAGAGAGAGAGAGTGATGTAAGTACAGAGACATGACATCAGTACATAGAATGAGAGACAGTACAGAGAGAGACAGACATGACATCAGTACACAGAGAGAGAGAAACATGACACAGAGTCATGACATCATGCAGAAAGAGAGACTTGACATCGGTAGAGATTGAGAAAGAGACATGACATCAGTACATAGAATGAGAGACAGTACAGAGACAGACATGACATCGGTACAGAAAGAGAGAGAAGAGAAACATGACACAGTCATGACATCGTGCAGAGAGACTTGACATCGGTAGAGATTGAGAGAGAGACATGACATCAGTACAGAGAGAGAGAGAGAAAATAAACGTCTATTTTTTTTTTAATTTCAGAAGAAGAAGAAGAAAATAACTTCAAACAGATTTTAATGATCGCTGGAGTAACATCAGGTTTGGTATTTGTCCTCATAATTATTTTTGGCTGTATCATTAAGAAATCAAAATGTCAAAAACGAGAAGACGACACTAGGTAAGTACTGGAAACCACCATTGCGATACACCTGATAATATCTTAAAATAAAAAAAAAAACTGCTGCTTTTGGATTAATTCAAACTAAATACAGTAAAGATGAAAAAAAATACAGCAGAGCTTATAGAAACTTGCACTGCAGTAATATAATGTCTTTAATTCAGAGTGACAATCTGCTTTAATTAAATTTTAATGTATTAATTAATTGAACTGGATAAATCGCAGTAGAGCCTTTTATTTCTTCTCTCTTTCCTAAAAATTATATTCGGGCTATTTGTATCCTTAAATGTTGTGTGGATTATTATTGAAAATATCCTCCCTTTTCCGTTTCAGTCATCCTACAATTTTACTACCTTCCATCTTACCACCAAGTACAACACCACAACCGGTCTTTGAAAACCCCTTATTTCTGCAAAGGTGAGTAGATACACACACACACACAGAAGGAAGGAGAGATATTTTGAATTGTACCTTAGTTTAGAAAAAAAAAAATCAAAACTGGGCTCTCGAGTTATGAGAATGATGCGAAGACACTGACCCAAAATCCCAGTAAGGTACCACACATTGATGCCATTGATGGAAAAAAAAAATCTTGAAGAGCATGCTCTTTACTATAACAACTTTTAAATACTTCGTCACGTACACGCATGCCCACACACACCAGCTCTACCTTTTTATTTAGATATTTAGCAGAACTGGTCAGACAGCATTTATAATTAGAGAATTTACTATTTTTTTAAAGATTATCTCCTGAGGTTGTAACCATACTGTTGGGTAGTATATCTTAGTTTAACCATCTCAACACCTACAGTTTCCGTTGTTTTGTGATTAAGACTTGGGTACTGAGGAAACATATCTGAGAAGTTATTTTTACAGATTTTTGTACCTGTTTTTTTTTTTATTGCAGCCTCCAAAAGCTGTATGATGGAGGTGCCTTTAAAATACCAAGGCCTACGTACATAGATCCCAAAATATACGAAGAATACTTCTAGTCACATATTTGGAAGGTACAAATGGACAGCACCACATTACCCAGATCTCATGACACCAGCAAGCGCAACTTAACGCGTCCGGGTGGATTCTTCTATCTTGATCAACTCGTACACACGTGAATATGTTAACAACCGGTCTGAGCAGGTTTTCTTCTTTCTAGTCATTTGTTCATCAGCACACATTGCTAAGTCAAGATAGTGGTCAAGATAGTGCCCAGCTGTTGAGACTTGATTGATACCCCACCTCGGAGGAGGGGTTTTGTCCAGAAATCCAAAATGTAGCAGCAGCAGCAGCAGCAGGAGGCGGCTGCGAGGTTTGGATCTTCCACGATTTTGACCAAAATGTTGGGGCAGGGGTTGGGGAGGAAAAGAAAACATTAATTGCAACGCTGGGGATGTTTATGCCTCGAGCTTGGATGCTACTACAATCACAACTTACACGATGTTTCCAGAGATGTTGGGAGCACTGGATCAAAGAAAAGCTGTGGTGTCCATATATATATATATATATATGTGACTATCTTTTTTAAAACCGCTCTCAAGTATATTAAAAGATAATGAAGACATCAGAACGCTCATCAGGACACTTTACTGTATGAAAGCAGCAGTCACATTTTGGATGCTGTAAAAAAAAAAGTGTAATATTTTGTTATGGTGTTTTTCTCTTTAGTAATGTGAGGATCCGGTGAAGAGGACTGACCTCATATCATCTATTTGTTTTTCTTCTTCTAGTAGTTGTTTTTGAGTGATTGTAAATAGTTTTGTGGAAAAAAAATGTTAAAATGGGGGTGGGGGGATAAAAAATCAACAACAACAAACAAACAAAAAAAAAAATCAGTGTGGCGAGAACAATTTGTGATACAAGCCATAATCCAGGCCCGCCTTGCCATTTTCCGTGTGTGTGTGTGCGTGCGCGTGCGTGCGTGTGCGCGTGTGTTGGGGGGGGGGGGGGGAGGGAGAGAACCCGACCCTGCCCTGAAAACCCAGTCTTCCATTGCGTTGCGGGTCACACAAGACTTGGCGAACTAAAGCCGCATGCGGACGTGCTCAATTATTTCGCCTCTGTAGGAACGGTTTCGCCAGCCCAGGTTGCACAAAAAAAAAAAAGAAGAAAAAAAAAAGCACCTGTCGGCGCAGTGCGCTAACAGTAAAACTAACTACAGTTTCCTCTCTCTCTCTCCCCCCCCCACCTTTTTTTTTCCAGCTGATCAGGGCATTCTTGTAGATTTTAAAGAAAATAACTAAAAAAAAAATGAGGAGGAATAATATGCCGACAGGGTGTTCGAGATGTCGGGGAATTGCTCTCTAGATGAATGGAGCCACAGCAAATTTTCAGCTGCTGATGTGCTTCTTCAGTTGGCACGGGCTTTATTCTACTCTTATTTGGAGAGAGAGAGAGAGAGGGTGAGTCTTGAATTTCTTTGTATCAATTGGTTATGTGAAAGAAACTGCTCTCCAGATCAAGGCTTATGTCATTTTCATTTGCACTCTGCATTGTGTGTGACAATTAATAATTTATTGCTGGACAATAAAATTGGTTTACCATTTAAAAAAAAGAAAATTGCATTGGGATACATTTTTGATCTGTGCTGGAGGGGGAGAAAGATAGGATAAAAACTTAATACTTCTCTCTCCTTAACGCCAGGGCTGCCTCTCTTACTTAAATCCTAATCCACTAGACAGTAACTGGAAACATTTCTATTTAGCAAATTCCAATATAGATTAAAACCAAAATATATTTATACTAAACTCCTGCCCTTGTACTGACAGTTACTGATGTTCAGTCTTCTTTTTTTGGGCAGGATTATATATATATAAAAAAAACAACCCATTTAATGTAATTTCTGAAGCTAACAGATGTCTGTGAAACATATGGTTATGCTTAAATATTTTTACATATGTATATCGTTGAATTTATAATTTTAATTATCATAGTTAAAAAAAAAATGATTCTTCATGCTGTCAAATTCAGTTTTAAACACTTCGCTATTATTTATGCTCTCTTAATACTTGTTTTCCGCCATGGTTACGCTATCATGGCCTTCAAATCATTTCAGCAGTAATTTTCTTGGCTATCGGTGTTCTCTCTGCTCCCACCATAAACTATATAGTGAGAAAAACGGGCCTGGGATTTTGAGGAATACCTGATCAATGTTAAAATTCAGCTAGTGTATGACTAGCCTGTCCGATACAGAATTAATTTTTAAACTATTCCTATGCTTTAAATCTTGAATTTAAAAAAAAAATAAAAATTAAAGACACGTGCATAAGATTGATTACTAAGCAGCCTTAAATTTGAGAGAGAAAAGGTACAGAGTTATAAATGTGTAGGGTTTGTACATCTTCTCTTGGCACAAAAACAAACTATTTCCCATAATGATAATAACATACACGAATTATAACTATATTATAGGGTAGGATATTTTAATGATCTGAACTATTAGCATCTAGTTTAAAATTGCTTCAATGTCCAGTTGTATTATCTGAGAGTAGCTTTAAGGTTGTCAAAAGATTTCTTCTAATTTCCAATCTACTGCCAGGAAATTTTGCGGCAAAAACTAGTAGGAATGTTACGTAATTCTAACCATGGAAATCGTGTTTGGCACTCTGGCAGAAAAACAGACTTTGTAAAAACTCATACTTAATTACAGGTAAGTAATTTTCATGTATTTCAAACAGCCAAGAGATATCTGCTCAAGAGCTCAGTTTCCACTTGAACTACTACACAGTAACAGAACATCTCTAGCATTAGACTTCAAGAGTGTATCCTAATGCATCATGTAAAAAAAAAAGAGAAAATTATTAGCTGCTAAAGTAAATAGGCCCTGAAAAGATCTCACCCATCTTACTGCTGTAGTCTAGTGTAAGCATTCTGCTGTAATAATTTATCTATGGGAACTTTTTTTTCTGAACACTGAAATACAGTAGCATTATTGGTTTGGGGTGCAGAGATTCCCAAATACAGGTGGATGGTGCCTATTATGTCTTGCACACTCAAATGTTTAGCAAAAAGTACAGGCATTCAGGGACATTCAATGTGTATTATAAGCCAAAACCCATTTTAAAACAACTCAAAAAGAAAGGGGTCTCTTTAATATGCACTAGTTCACTACTTAGATTGAGGCTGGTTATAATTTCACTCTCCTAGTAATTTGTATTTAAAAGAAATGCAAAAAAAAAAAAAAAAACAGGAAAGAAAGAAAACTAGATGACATTAGTTAAATTTGCAATTAACATGCTAAATTTAGTATGGACTGCACACGTGCTTTCATGTTCCACTAATCTGGGACTTGGATCACGTAGAGATTTATCGTCTGATAGTGGTGCAGTTTGTAAAACTAACTTTAAGAGGTGGTGGAGGGTGGATAAGCTCTCTCTCTCTCTCTTCATCACTGGTAATCACCATTGCTTTGATTTCTGCTGCCTCATTATGACAGTATTCACTTGCAGACGGTGCATATTAATTTTCTGATACATTTTGCACCATAATCAGAGAGTATGTGATTGATTGATTAAAAAATAATTCTCTCTGCCTATGCACAGGGAGAGGAAAGTATGATTGAGTCAGAAGTCTGCCTATAGTCAGAAGCGTGAGAGGATATTGCAAATAAAATGGATGCAATGAAAGGTGTTATTTTGTATGGCAGTTACAGAGAAATGTGCGATAAATTAAATTTTATACTTGTTATTTATTGATTGTAAATAGATCATGCTTGATTTTAAAGTTTGTCAATAAAAAGGCTGAATGAATATTTTTTTTTTTTTTTGCTTCTGTTTGTTTATGGCTTTCTGTACGAGTTTAGTCTATAATTCATTGTACAGCTGTGCATGTGTAGCATCCTTACAGTGATGAGAAATTTTAAATACTTGGTACACGCAAAACTCCCGCTCGCTAAGCTAAATACATTTTTTGAAGCACAAAATGAGCCAACTGCTGAATTAAAAACTAGTAATCATCAAACATGCTAAAGTGATGTCTGCTATTTCTAATTTAGGTCAATGCAGTTGCGCTTTTCGTGCAGTTGCCATCACGATTATGCCTCTTATGTCAATATGGAGCTGGTACCAGTTCGCTGCTATGATAAAACTGCGCATCTTTCTTATGCAGCCACTGTCAAACAGCATCCTTCATGGCACGGTCATTTTTTAAAAATTGTTGTTTACATAAGCTCTCCTACATATATGACAGTCTGGGCTGCATGGAGGGTGAAGCATGGTCCATCTAATAGCTTCAAGGTTCGTGTATCCCAATGGCATGTATGACCAATACTCCATTCACAATGTGTGATGCATCGATCTTTGCTAATACGTTCAACCTTTGCATGCTGGCTTCATTAACAGCTGTCACTGGCTCCCTCACTAAGTTTCCACACACATTTTACCCAGTGTCTGACATCAAAACCAACCCAGAGAGATTCAGTTACTGCTCTGCTTAACAGATATCTAAAACTCCCCTGGTTTTTTGCTGTACCACTTGCCATTCATTATAAAATAGGAGATGTTACCCCAGTTTATGGTAAATGCATACTTTAAGAAAAAAATTGAAATGATATTCATTTATTAAATTACTTTTTACGTAAGTTTTTCTTGTACACACATGACACACACACAAAATGGATGACAACTATTTGTACAATAAGTGCACTTGGAAATTTCATGTAACCATAACTAGTGAATTCTGGTAATGGAGGCAGATGTTTTGATGACACAAGATTTCCAATTAATTACAAGTTGGTTCAGTTAAAGTATAACTACTAAACCAGCCCTCTAACCTTCATGAGCTAGCAAAAATAAGTAGTGTTGGTGTAATCCCAGTAACGAATAACTGCAAATCACCATACTAGCCATGTTCTCAATTCCCAGCAACTGTTTGGCTCAAATGTGCTCACTTCCATGTCCACCCTCCCACCATTCACACATTTAACATAGGAAAGTAACAACCTATTCCATACATCTAGCTCCAAGATGAATTTCAACAATTTAGCCAAGGAATGTGGGCAGAGTAAATGCTACAGGCATCTTCCATCAGCAAAGCTGTAGAAAGGAACAGATTTAAAGTACTGCTGACTCCATTTGCACATGTTAGCAAGCTGTTTCACTTCTGCAGTTTATCCTAAAATTGAACTGTGCCATTCCATTAGAAATCTGCAGAGTATCTCATGCAAGTATTTGGTCCCCCTTAGACAGGATTCTTTAGTCCCCCCTCCAAGTTATCAGACACACCCTGGAACAACTTTATGCATATATACATAATAGTAAAAAAAAGAGACAAACAAATATGACAAAATACATACAAGTTATCCCCCTTTTAACATACACCCCCACCACAAAACCAGAAAGAAGAAAATGAATCTAGGGAGGACAGTTCTAACTGCATGCCAGTCTTTAAACATTTCAAATATCTAAAAGTTTTGGGGAAAAAAAAAAATTTTTTTTTGGACAATTTTTACTTTGATAAAACAAGTTTGCCACAAATTACTTTTTTTTTTCCCTTCCTCCTATGACAATAATTTCCATTATTAATTTATGGTCTTTTTTCTGATATGGAAAACTAACTAGACTAAAATCAGGAGAGGAATCCACAGACTATATAAGGTTTATTTATCAAATAAAATGTCAAGGAATATGTCAATAATACATACATGAATGACTTTCTGTTCAGTCAGTAATCAAGCAAGAAAAACTTGATTTAGCTGCCCACTTAATCTCTTCTCAACCTAAATTCTTCGGCTTTTGCACCGTCCTTAGAGATAACGCTTATAAGGATACCGTCACCAGTGTATATGTCCCTCTCAGCAGCAGATATGAAAATGTCTTTAACTAGCTGAACTGCTCTCTCTCTATTCAGAGGAGCCTTTCTGACATTTTGCTGGTTCTTGTACCCAATCTAGAAAATAATGGAAATTTACTTATGGGTTAAAAAAAAATTATACACGAAATTCTCATATAAATACCAAAACAAAAGTAATGATAGATCATCCTACCTGGTTATCTAGGAATGACTGCAGCATAGAACTAGCCGACCCACCAGCTCGATACTCTTCCCGCTCATAGGAACCAATGGGATCAAAGCTGTAAATGCAACCTTTACCTGCAGAAAAGGATTGGACAGAATTCTAATTACCCAACTAGGTTTCAACCCCCCCCCCATTCCAAGTGCTATGGTTAACACAGTTGTAGCTGCTTCTGTAGACTGCCTTTAACTAGTTCAAGTGTTATGAAGGCAGATCTGACGCTGTTGTACAAACCCCAGCCTTACAAGAATTCGATTTTCAGTAGTCCATTACACAAACATGGCAACCCACTGAAATCCAGGTCATTGAGAAAAGGATGCCCAACTTGGCTTTTACGGAAGACTCCAACAAGAAACAGCCAAGAATCTAAAGAATAGAAGTTCTAGTTTGTTTCTCAGCTAGAAAAATGAGGGTAGTTATTAAAAGCACTAATAGCATTCTTCAAGATAATACAGGTTAAACCTTCAATATATATAAATTATTTTAAAATATTTTTTCACAAATTAACTTTTATCTGAAGCATTTCTGGTGACATTATTGCATTCAATTAATATGAGCTTAAAAGCCAATTAAGTTTTTATTCAAAATTAAAAGTCAGAAGCATAAAAGAAAGGTCCTAAAAAAGAACATATCTGCAAGTACACCTGGTTAAATTTGATAGACAATTATTATTTAGTGTCAGGGTGTTGTCTTACCTTTGCTATCCAAACCAGCAATGATATTACTGGAATAGTAGGGGAAAAACCTCCGAGAGTACAGCACTGTGGATAACAACGCTGCAATGGCTGGGGTGGTCATCTCCTTACGGTGTTCATGTTCATATATCTACAAGTTTCAGAAGGTAAACCAGAGTTAAAAAAGCCTTGAAAATGAATTCTTTATTTAAACACAGTTCTTAAGACAAATATTTTGCTGCTGTTTCAACAGGCAAGGTCACACCCTTACATCAAACACCTGGTGGCGGCAAAGAAGGTATAAACTCAGATAATTTGCAAAAGCAGTGCAGACATTCTTGACATAGTTTCACAAATTATAAACAAATACCTTCAACCTGGCTTCAAGGACTTTTGTAAGTGTCAAAACATCTCCATGGAAACCACAGCATCCAAGAACAGTGGTTGGGCTTCTATTTAAAAACAAAACAAAATTATCATCATTTGCATTTGTTAAACTACATTTATTAGTTACTGTGTAGAGTTATCAAACAAATCTGCAGTGTGTGTGTGTGTGCGTGTGTGGAGAGAGAGAGAGAGAGAGAGAGAGAGAGAGAGATATTAATTGGATTTACATTTACAAAGGCAGCACAGTTTTGATTGTCTTATACTTTCATTAAAAACATTTGAGATTAGAGATTAAGCCACAAATGGCAAAAAACAAAACAATATCTGCATTAATTTAAAACGAAAAAAAAAAAAATGTTCTTGACTGAAAAAAATTAAATACCAACCACTATTACCAATGATAATACTAATGTATAAAAAGGAAAATCAAAAACATACTTAGTGAGACAAATTTAAGCTGGGACATAATCAGAATCAACACAAATTAAGAATACATCCATCACATCCAAAATTTACTAATTTTCAACCCAAGCCAATTTGGCATGCAGTGAAAATTAGATTTTTAAAGTCAGTTTTTAAATGTCTGTTGAATTAAATCTACCCATAGTTTCTGTAGTTTTATCCAAACTTAATACACAACATTTTTTTTTTCAATCACCATTCTTATCTGTTTAATATTACTAGAAAAAGTAGTTAGATGTGAAACAATCTACATAGGTGTTCTTATGAATTAGAATAATTAATGATTTGTTCACATATCACTTCATTTCAACTTAACAGTATATTGATTATAACATCTTTCTTTCATATTTTGCAGAATTTAAAGTAAATTTGAAATAAAATCAGAATACAAATAGAAATAAGCCATTAAGTTCTATAAATCTAATACCCACCAATTATGTATACTTTTTTTGTATTTTCCCATGAAACAACAACTAGTCTATAGGCGACACGCTCTATATTTTGCCTCTTAGATTTGGTTGAAATTTGTTTCTCTAAAAGTAAAAAAATAAACCAATTATGCATCATTTAGTTTGGATAAACCAGCCCTTAATGCTTAATCTATAAATTACTATTTTTTCAGAGAAAAAAATCTATTCATAAGCAAGTCAATTTGGAGCATAAGACGACAAGGCTAGTAGACCAACTATGGTAGTTAGCCAAACTTTCAACCAGTCAGGAGAATTATTAATGAGCTGCTTGGGCATGTTATTGAACTACTCTGAGACAATCATCTGGATAATTGGGGTGCAAGTGTTATCATTGGTTTTGGTATTGAAAACCCAACGTCCGTTTTCAGCCACGGCATGACATCAGTGATCATCGGGTGATCCCATGTCATTTGTGCTGTTGAATTGCTTACTTTAAAAAGTCAAACGTGTCAGTTTTATCTACTTCAAATCTTTTATTTGATTTTTAGTTTCTGTGGCATAATTGTGCACTGCCTAATACAAAGTCCTTTTCTGCACATGAACCCAGAACACCATGATGGCATCACCTCTGAAACTGTCAACTCCCAAATCAGGTGCAGTTTGTTTGGCCTTTAGTCTCAGCTGTACAGTACTAAGTCCACAGTATTTGGTGCATTGGGTCAGCACATATTCCTCCAACTTATCCTCAAAGTTAGTCCACCTAGCTTTGCAACAGTGAGTTGCCCTCTCAGTTTTCTCTGTAGTCAGTAATATATCTGCCATTTTATGCCAGTGTGGTCACATGACCATTTTCTTCAGCAAACCTAACAACTCCCAGCTTAAAAGCTGTCATGTACAACTTGTGTGACTTTACAGGAGGCATTCTGAGAAGCAGTTGGGGGATTTGTTTGAGGTTATAATTAGGGTTGGAAAGGATAGATAAAACAATTGGTGAGTGGGCCTGTTATTGAATGGATAACCTTGCATGCTTCAGTGAGCACATTAACAGTTAATTGCTCACACAATTGGCAAACATTTTGGGAAGATTTCTGTAGTCTATTTCAAATGAACAATTTAACAGTTTATTTCACAAAATAACACTTTATCAGTTTTCAATTAAAGCAATTTCAATGACTTCCATCCTTCTAGGAGGACCTGGGGTATGCTTCCGTGTTAAACTTTTAAAAATATTCCACAGACAGATGCATCACCTTTTACTTCATTAGATCAAGTGTGTCCAAAATTTTGTACAAGAGCAAAGTGAAGTGAGGACAAATCTATGGCCCTTGACCATGCAGTAGAATTAAAGCCAATGACGTATGATAGTCATTCAGTTGCAAGTTTCTATTTAGGCAGTTTGATATCACTGAAAACTTAGTTTCCTTCCCTCCCCCAGACCATGGCATATCCACAGATCCACGTAGTGCTCATAGCTGTGGTATACCAAATGAAACTGGTTTGAACTTTAACAACCACAGTATATCTTTCTCTGTTTTCTTTTTTTTTTTTTTAATTAAAATAGTGAACAGAAGGTGTGCCAATTAGTACAGTAGATAAATGTGTTAATAAACAGTCAAAATGTTGGACTGATTAAACTGTCTTAAAGCATGATTTAAAAAACTTGCAATTTTATTTCCATCTACTCAACATACAATATCTGAAAAAAAAAAAAAAGAAAAAAAAAGAGCTTACAAGTTGTATGTCCTAGCACAGTCTCTAGAAAGAATAGAGAATCCTTCACTCAGTCGAGTATCTGATGCTATGATAGAGAAGTCATTGCCTGCAATTGCAAGGATAGTCCTAAAAAAATAAAAATAATATATTAAACACACACACACACACACATCATATATATATACTGATGAAATCAGAATGCTGCATAATGTTATAATATTAATTACATTATTCCGGTTATTTCAGCATCACCAGACACTTACAGTTTGAAATAAATAGTTATAGTAAGAGTGCATGAGATATTAACATGCTTCTAAAGCTAGATGCAATATATACATCATATATTGATTTGTTTGCGCCTGGCAAAAATCTTTTAGAATTTTTAGTCATTCCTATTCTACTTTATCCCCTCAGTGTGGATGGATATAGCAGATCACAATAGTTTAATGTGAAGATTTGATGTTCTTACTTCCTTCTTGACACACACACAAAAAAAAAAAAACAACAAACTTTTTTTTCAAAATTATAAGCACTTTCCCCAATATTAGAAGAATTTATACCACCCAGTACATAAGATTCTTTCAATTAGAAATGTGTTCAACCAATCCCTATAACTTTTAAAGCAGGTATGGGCAACCTTTTTTGTTCAGCGGGCCATACAAGACTTTGTCACTGTCCATCCTGATTCGGGCCACACCGCTAAAAGAATGCTGAATTTACTTAAGGTTGTAACTCGTAGCATAAAATAAATAATAAAATTGCAACAATTGGGTGTAATATGTAAATAAATAATAAAAATATTAATTTAAAATATTTAGAAATTATATAGGTGGCAATAATATTTTCATATCTAATCGACATTCATCAAATGTCATAATAATATTATATATATTATATAATTATAGAAACAAAATTCAATATTACAGTTAGTGAGATACTTGAGGTTGAGAATCTTTTACTAAATTTTCAAGGTTTGCAGAAATAGTTGTTGCAAACTCTCAAAATTGCTTTCTAAATGCATATCTGTCAATCTTGATCTTGTTTTTGATTTGATGAATTTCATTCTTGAAAATAGCTGCTCACATTTTATAGGTACTGCCAAAGATTGAGGAATGTTTTCTAGGCAAATTCTATCATTTGTGGAGAGAGGCATAGAATTCTAATAAAGCATCTTGAAATTTCTGTTGAAGATGATCATAGGCCACATAGAATGTTGTCACAAGGGTCACATCTGGCCTGCAGGCCCGAGGCTGCCCATATGTACTTTAAAGCATAGTAGTAGAGTTATTTTGTTTTTGTTTTTTTGTCATTATGTAAAGTACTTAGTTGCCAGGAAATCAATCCTCTCTTTCTCTCAGTTGGGGGGAAGAGCTGGGCTCACCTGGTGGGGAGGAGAGGAAGAGGAGGGAGGGCTCACCTGGTGGGGAGAAGAGGAGAAGAGGGAGGGTGGGCTCACCTGGTGGGAGAAGAGAGAGAAGAGGGAGGGAGGGCTCACCTGGTGGGGAGAGGAGAGGAGAAGAGGGAGGGAGGGCTCACCTGGTGGGGGAGAGGAGAGGAGAAGAGGGAGGGAGGGCTCACCTGGTGGGGAGAGGAGAGGAGAAGAGGGAGGGAGGCTCACCTGGTGGGGAGAAGAGGAGAAGAGGGAGGGTGGGCTCACCTGGTGGGAAGAGGAGAGGGAAGAGGAGGGTGGGCTCACCTGGTGGGGGAAGAGGAGAAGAGGGAGGGTGGGCTCACCTGGTGGGGAGAAGAGGAGAGAGGAGACAGGGAGGGCGGGCTCACCTGGTGGGAGGAGAGGAGGGAGGGGGGCTCACCTGGTGGGGAGAGAGAGGAGAAGAGGGAGGGAGGGCTCACCTGGTGGGAGAGAAGGGAGAAGAGGGAGGGAGGGCTCACCTGGTGGGGGGAGAGAGGAGAAGAGGGAGGGTGGGCTCACCTGGTGGGGAGGAGAAGAGGAGAAGAGGGAGGGTGGGCTCACCTGGTGGGGGAGGGGAGAAAGAAGAGGGAGGGTGGGGGCTCACCTGGTGGGGAGAAGAGGAGAAGAGGGAGGGTGGGCTCACCTGGTGAGGAGAGAGGAGAACAGGGAGGGCGGGCTCACCTGGTGGGGAAGGAGGGCTCACCTGGTGGGGAGAGGAGAGGGAGATTACTGCTCAGAAAATCCGAACAATATCGCCTGTCGGGCGGCGAAAGTCCACCTAGGAATGACCGCCATTCCTCCGCAACACCGAAGCAGGAGAAGACATTCGTCGCTGGACGCCCCCCATCTTCCATTAAACAAACAGCCAAACGAAACCTACCCTCCGTTGTGCGCATACGGATTGAAATAGACTTCCTTCGGCCTATCCACGTCGCATCCTCCAAACGAATGGGCTGCCAGTAATTCCATGCTCGCGTCCGATCTACCACCAGCTCGGCTAACCGTAACCAACCCACCGGCCGTGACAGGGCAGAAAACCCAACATGGCGACCGTAGCTGCGGACCTGATATCTTGAACCGAGCGATCGCGTATTAAAATGTTCATACATACATAAACATTTATAAAGAATTCGGTTGTTTTTTGTTTTTGTTTTAAAAATTTCAATTCGCTTTATTAAAACCGGCCCATCCACGGTCCCTCGTTCCTATGGGCAACTGCTGCTGTCGCACGATAAATATTATTTTAATATAATTAAATTTAAAAAAAAATAAATAAATAAAATTTTAACCGCTAATTTCAAGCGAGAATGTAAACAATTAGCATGGATTTGCTACACAATCCCCCCCTTTTTTTTTTTTAATTAAACTTCGCTGCGGGTCTGTCAGGAACCCGTGCACATTGCGGAATGGTACGTAAGAATGGCGGCGCGATTAGTCTAGAGAAAAGGTTGCATTCATTATTTCATGCGTGTTTCGACTCTCCCTAACCCTCCTCTCAGAATTTCGGTCCTTTGTCTGTGGTTATATTTGGGGGGGGGCCAGCCCCGCGCTGTTGGTGTGGCGAGCGGGGTCCGCCGACATTGTCTACTGGCTTAACCGTCTGTCAGAGAGGGAGAGAGAGAGAGGAGGGGGGGGGGACTTCGTCGATTTAAATGTTGTCGTTCAGTTCTTCTTTCTTGTTTATTTTACGAGAGGGGGAGAGGGGGATAAGGGCTGAACAAGCGAATAATGTCGGGATGGTTCCGACTTTCGAAGGCAGGACGGGGGGGGGGGAAATCGAATCGCTTCCATGGAGTTATAGCGCGATGGCTGGAGTTCTCTCCCCTTCTTTTTTTTTTTTTCCTTCTGGAAGTTAACCACCACCCCGACACACACACACACACATATACACCCTAAACCATGACAGAATTTATTTCTTTTTCAGCTATTCTACTCGTTTTTCAAGTCGTTAGTTGGGAAGGATGTGGTGGTGGAACTGAAGAATGATCTCAGGTATAAACCGGTTTTTTTTTTCCTCCCCCCCCCCACCCCTCCCAAACATACAACGCGAGCTCTCATCACTCGTCCTAGCAAGGTGCCCAACATCGAGAGTAGATGAATGATGTGTTGTCATCAGAAACAAGCGAGAAAGGAGAAGAACATTGTGGTCATCGGTTGGTGACAGACTTTCTTCTCCTTTTTTTTTTTTTCTAAATGGGGAGGGAGGGAGGGACCCTTAAGGATAGTAGCTAGTGGTGCTAACACCATCAGATGGAGTCTTCATAACCACAGTGTTAAAGCATGACGCTTGACTGTCTTGTGTGGACCGGTTACCATTTATTATGCTTCAGTGTATCGCAAGCAGTGGAGGCCACTCATTTAATTGTCAAGTTATCTGCCGAAACAGGATTCCTATAGTTTTAATTTCTTTTTGATGGGGAATGTTCGATCTGGGCTCTGAACAAAAAACAGTTAAAGTTTAATACATTTAAATGGCTTTGATTTGGTTTAAGAAATTGCCAAGCATCTTTGCTGGCCTATGTTAAATTGTGTGAATCTGCCCAGTTCAAGTATTGAAGATTTTGAAAATCATCTAAAATTTTTGTATGTTAAGAATTAGCAAACCGTGTGATCTATAGCAATAAGTATGCAAAAGTTAAAGTAGTTTTAAGAAACAATGTAGATTTGTTACTCTTTCATGGCTGAATCGTGGCACATAGAGGCCCCAACTTTTGGGTGTAGGTACTTCAGAATCTGGGCAGGCTTTTTAGATACTGCACATTGGCCTAAAGCCATTTTTTCCTATACAGCACTGGGTATTCCAACTAGTAACGTTATAATGAAAACATTACAGAAGACACTGTTCTTCTCATTCTTATTATAAATATAGTATTTTTTTTATTTTTACATCAAGCAATTTTTTCTTTTTCTTAGAAAACATTTCTATGATGTTTCTTTGTGTTACTGAATAGAGACTTTAATGTGAGAAGTAGAGAGATCGTGCTCCATGTCTATTTCCTCCACATTGATTTTGGGTCTCTGTTTGGCTCAAGATGAAATTTCAGAATTATTTAAAACATGTATACTCATGCAAAGCACAATGTCAATATTGCAAATATTTGAAATTAATATTTAATTAGAAAAATGTTGTAATTTGGATTTGTGCTGACAGCTGGGAAAGCTGTAACTGCATCTTTTGGACAGTCTATGACACACTGAGTTAAGATAACAGAATCTGTGTTCACTTGAGAATAAAATTAATATCTTGGACGAGTGTTTTGCCATGGCCATTGATATAGTTTACTAATGACAATGCCATAGAGTGGTTACTTTCTGATCATGTTTAGATTGTTATATAATATTTAAAATATATAAATTATAACCACTGCAAGCATAGTAAATAAAATGCATTCAGTATTGTACTTGTGTCTAAAACTGTTTTTTGTTTAAATGCTATGCAGTCAATATGTCACACTGAGCAACCATACTTAGTTTTTGCAGCCAGTTGCTTACAGCTCCAAACCATTAACAGATTACTGGACCACACATGCATGTGGTTATGGAGGATGCATTCCAAGAGTTTTCAGATTTTTCTATTTAACACTATATGACACCATTTCTGATACTTTTTTCTTAGTATATAAGCTTATAAATCTGTTAGCTTCTCTCTAGGTTGCATGGTATTTCTAAAGCTTTTCTGCAATAATTAATGTAATGTAAGGGTAGTTTTTGTATGCATTTTGTCCTGACAAGGGTGTTCATAGCAACACATTTTTGCCATCAACTGTAGTTGCATGCAACCATGTACCATGTGTTACAATGCTTGGAAACTTGTTCAGAATGACAGCAAACATTGTGAAGGCTTGCTTTAATGGGTTAAGTCAGTTCAACAAAATGCTAATACAATTTTGTGTTAAGAAAATGGTGTTGGTAACTCAATTAGAAAATTTTTTTTTTTTTTTTTTACTGTTTTTTGTCCATTTGTCATGACATAGTGCAGAGTCCTTCTCCCACCCAGTGGTACATTCTGCAAACTCTAAGAATGCATTCTGCCCAACTTCCAGTGTATACACAAGTTTGTTATTTCTGTTAATGCATGTATTATGATTGGTAGTTAGGAGCAAATGACTGAATGCAGGAAGTAACTTTATGGTCACCATATATATATATATTTATGTATGCGTGTGTGGTGTGTGTGTAGATATGTTGTACTGATTTAAGATGATTTTTAATTTTTTCTTTTATCAGTAATAAAAAATTGCTATGGCTTGAAATTTCAGTATTTGTGGGACTCTTCATTCAGTAGACCAGTTTTTAAATATAAAGCTGACAGACATCAATGTTACTGATCCAGATAAGTATCCCCACATGGTTAGTATTTATACTTCATTGTTTGAATACAATGGGAAATAAACTGCTTGTTTAATTTAACTTGTGTAATCACATACATTCTCCCTGGTCTGATGGTCTCAACAGTAATTGACAAAAAAGACCCTACCCTCTTGCTAGTCTATGAAGTCAAAAAAAGAAAAAGGGTAAAGATTGGAGTCAAGGGACCTATTTTTCAAATGGCTGTTTCACTGTCTTTAAGTTTGTCGGTTGAAATCTTGTTATTGGCTCTACTCTCATGGTACCCCAATTTTGTCCCAGTAAAAGTGTCATGACTGACTGCATGATCCAGATTGCCTATACTTTACAAATATCAAATGCATCGGTTGAAAAACATGCAAAAATTCTATTAATCGATGCCTAAAACTAAAAAATTAAATGTGCCTAAGCATTTAGACGTTATTCTACATGATCCAATAAATGACTTGACTATGCGAAACTTGAATTAATTTCATTATCAACGTTGCTCTTACTTTTACTGCTAAATAAAACTTTATTTAATACTATGAAAGAACTCACTCTAATTAAATCTGTAGATTAAACAGTACTGTACTTTTAAACTTTAACTATTGTAAACTGGTTTTCTTTAATCTAACTGTTAAAAAGTAACTTAATCTAAAGTTTCTGTTTAATTTGGTCTTGAAGATACTAAACTTTAATGAAAATTTTGTTAGCACTTATTTTTTCTTGAGTGCTATGAAAGCTGAATTTTAGCACATTTTGATTTTCTAAGAATTTGTCTTCTGGCTTTCTCTTTGTATGGTTAGTTCATTAATGATGTGATGTAACCTAGTGATCCTGTTGTTTGGTAAAAAAAACAGTTGAAGTTCAGATAAGCATTGCTCTTTCCCTGATTTTAAGTATGATGGTAGTTCTGGCAAGGAAAATGCAGATGTTGATGGGGTGAGCCCTCAGAAGCCCAATTCTCAAACTGCAGTTGTTCCCATAGAAACTATTTCGTTAGTGGTTACAAATAAGGACATTAATCAAGTTTCTGCTTCACTTCATGTAGCAGTGGAAAATTGGCATTATACTGAAGTTGATGGTATTCATATTTCTGATTAAAAATACTATTGGGATTATGTGATAATTCCCAAACTGTCTTTGTGTAGATTGAATTCTCCATAAGTCACATTCTGCCCAAGCAACCCTTTTAGGACTTTAAATTAATATGGGAAGAGAAGTTTTATAGAAACAGTAAATTTAATCTTTACCATTTATTTTTTTTTTAAAAAAAATAGTGCATTTAAAATTCATTTATTCACGGGCTTTATGTATTTCATATGTAAAAATGGTATTACAAATTTCCCTCATCCTTTTTCTTCTTTTTACTTCAACATGACATTTTTTCCCACCAGTCTTGTGAGAGGACAGTAAAGGCAGAATGAAATATAGACTTTAATACTTAATTTTAAACAAAATTTTTTTTTTTTTTTACTTAGTAAATTTAGATAGTTTCAGATTAAACCATATTAATAGCTCATAGGTACTAGAACAGTTTTGCAAGAATATAAACAAAATTACTTTATTATAGATTTCACTTAATTTTTCAGCTCTCAGTGAAGAATTGTTTCATCAGAGGTTCAGTGGTCAGGTATGTGCAGCTGCCAGCTGATGAATGTGACACTCAACTTCTCCAAGATGCAGCCAGAAAGGAAGCAGCTCAAAACAAACAAAGATAACCTAAGCATTGTTCCCATCCTCATCACATCTACTGTACATATTGCCATTCTATGTATTTGAATCCTCGTACATATTGCCATTTAATGTATTTGAAACTTTTTCTCTTCCTCTTTTTTATACTAAAACAAGTAAAATAAATTTTTTTATTTAAAAATTCCTATATTTTTTTAAAATAAATTTAGTGATAACTAAGATGATAGTAAAATGATCATGATGTTGGTGAGAAAAAAATTTTCTCTCTTATTTTATTAACTGGCTTGAGAACTTGGCACAAATGGCATAATGATAACATTTCCATGGCCATTACTAACTACTCATATGACTCTTGTTTAATACTAGTAAGTTTTCAGCTACTTGATTATGGCATTAAAGAATTACTATTACTGATATTTTGACTGTGTGGTCTTCAGAAAATGTAACAACACTAGTCTTTATATACATAAACAATATACCATACAGTTAAATCTTGCAGATGTCAGTAATCAAATCTCTGGTACTGATTCAGTCAATCTAAACTTTAATACTGGATCTATCACAAGGTTAAGATCTTTGGGGGATATTCATTTCAAAAGAAGTCAACAACCTAAATTGAACATGTTTTTTGTTTCTACCTAGTATGTACATTTGAAAGATTGTATACTGAAAGGTCATATGCAGATGCAATCATGTTTTGTGAATCAATAGAAAATGAATTTATTGTTACAAATTTCAAGCCTTTAATAAAATTTGAATTACAATGTAAGACTTGATTTTTATGCATGTAGATTTTGCATGAAAGTGGTAAGCAGCGACAAACCTGTTTAGTAACACTTGCTTACTCTGGCATCCACAGCAGGACTGAGTTGAAATTATTTGAGAAACTTGGTATATATTAAACTGTTAGTAAAATATCCTTTATGGAGTCACCCAAAAGCTTGGTTTTCATTCAATAGTGTGTTGGGTCCTGCTTGTGCACATTAAATTTGAGGCTGCTTGCATATTTATAGATATTGAAACTACATTAAGGATACTGTGTTGTATTCCAGATTCCTTAAGTGTTGTGACGTTTAAAGAGTTCAATGCAATTTGAACTGAAAAAACAATGTGCACATTTTCTCTGACTTTTGTGTATGTAGCGTCAGTATTTTTTTTTAATACTATCTGTACAGATACCTAACCTAGTTAACAATACTGATCTATTTCTCTTGGTTAAAAATTGAAAAATGTGTATGATTAACTTAAAACACTGCCTATGCGGTGCCTAAATGCTGTTAGTTAAAAAAAAAACCAACTAATTTTCTTAGATTGAAAACTGTTTGAATCTGTTTTGTTCAAGAGGTATACATGCTTTATATATCAGTTACTGAAACAGGTACATCTGCCATTATCAATAAAGATTGACAGTGAGGATGTTAAGATACTACAACAGTAACTAGGCCAGCACTTATATTTGTAGAAAATCAAAGATGCAATTTCTTTTTCACTCTTGACTTTTTTTTTTTTTGCAGAAATGCAGCAAACACTGCAGATTTAATTCCATTTGGAGATTAAAATATCCAATAATGATGTAAAGATTATAAATGATCCTATTTGTTAGAGTATTTTGGGATTTTCAGAAACATTTTCATGCAATTGCATATTGCTAATTTTTTTGATAAGAAAGTATTTTTCATTCGAAATGCACAATATTTTAAGAAATGGAAACAAATCTAAATGCTCAGATTTAAAGCCCAATTGTTTGTCTATAAACTGATTACTTTTTAAATATCTTTGCAATTTTTAACTTTTTTTTTTTTTTAGAAACTGCTTTATTTTAGGTAAAAAACACATTTCAGTACCAAGAAAATTTTATTTATGTCAATAATTCTGTGAAAAAATTAAAGGATGATTAACTTTGCAACCAAACAACTATGTTACGGAGACTGACGACAAGAAGTTACAAAGATGGTTTTTCTAGGTAGGTAATAAAAACCCATAAACAAACGGCAAGACTGCGTTCGTTTGCAACTCACTGACTGATTACAAACTGGCAAATCTTTATTGGTAGCTCGAATGTGTTAGTAAGATACTTCAGCTGCTGAGCGCATTTTGGCCACCCTAACACTCTGCCAATTTTGTTTCCGATAACGAGACCTTTCTCTCTTTACAATGTTGAAACATCACTATTATTATTATTATTATCCTGTATTATGCGCACAGTTAATAACTGAATACGGAATCTGTTTGCTACAAAGCTGTCGGACAGTCACAAGTTCCGTCAAGACTCGTCACCAGTAATTTCCAGGATACCGTCTCCCGAACATCCCCTTCGCACAACTTCTCCTCTAGCTGCCAGAATTTCTTCAATATTTCTGAAAAGTTAGAAAAGATAATTGCAGTTCATTCTGAAGTATACTTTAGCTTAAAGAACTTTAAAAGAAAGAAAGAAAAGCGAGCTTGATCTCGCACCTCCCGGACACGTGTTTGAACCAGCCGAGGTTGTCGGCTATGAGGTGGTGATGCTCGCACCCGGGACATCTGACGATGACGATTCCGCGCTGGTACGAGATTTTGGAAAAAGTCTGAGACGATCTTCGGTGGCAGACCTTGCACGTGTAAACCACGCGCATTCTCCCTTCCAGCTTTCCCAGGGTGGGGCCGGTCCGTTCGTTTTCCGAGTCGCCGCGAGTGGAGAACCGGGCGGCGGCAGTGGAGGAGACGGCGCCGAGGCGGGGTTCAGGGGGGGTGGGGGGCGGACCCTTCACGCTTATCCCGTTCCTCCTGCCGCCGCCGCCTGCAGATCGCGCCGGACCCAGCAGAAAGTGGATGCCTGCGCCATCCTCCCCTGGCGTACAGCGAGAAGCGAGAGCGATCCGCGGGAGAAGTCCGGACGAGCGGCCGAGCCAGGCGCGAAAGCCGGAGGCCATTCTGTTTACCTCGCCAGCCGGAAACGGTGCGGACCGAGGCGTGCACCCTCCCCACCATCGTCCAACGGCGCGCTGTTAACGTTTGTGTTCCTTCACGAGAACGAAATTGTCTAACAACCCCGCTAGATAAATCGAAAATACAGACTTCCCTCTGTTGTTTCCCCTCCCTTTTTTTTGCAGCAGAATGAATAAAGCAGTTTTTTTTTTTTTTTTGTGTGGAAATTTCCTAGAGGAGGCCTTCAGACCAGGAGACACCGGTACCTCTCTCTCCCGACAATGATGGCGGCAGCAATGGCTGGCTGCGTGAGTTCGTACTCAAAATATTTCGCCTTCCGACAGCTTCTGAAACGTTGCAAAAACTCCTTTAAGTTCAGAAGAATTGCAACGGGATGTCCGCTATTGCTTAACCGAGGTAGAACGTGACCCCTTCCCCCACTTCTTTTTTTCTGGTGAATACATTTAGAGCCAGTCGTCGTAGTCTGACGGAGACTGAGATGTAAACTGAGCTGCTGTGCAAACTGAACGGGCGAATTAAATCAGAATGGAAAAACAAAAGGTTGGAGCAAGAATCTGAAAGAAAAAAGAAGATAAATAATTATTATTGATTGTCCCTGGACCGTTCCTCCCCTTCACCCATCGTGAATTAGTGTAACTCTATATATTAGCATTGTTATTGGTGTGTGTTGTTGTTGTTGTTAAGGGAGTTGGACGTCCAAATGCCGAGTCCTCCTCGTAACTGAGAGATGTTCGTCGAGCCGAACGACAAAGACGGGAAGCGGGAGGCGGCCCGGTCCCCCCCCCGGACACCGTGGGGGCCCCCAAGGACGCCCGGGAGGTCCTCTCTCAACACGTCGGATATTGGTGTATGTTGTGTGGTGTTGAGTGGGGGGGGTTGGACGTCCAAATGCCGAGTCCTCCTCGTTACTGAGAGATGTTCGTCGAGCCGAACGACAAGCGGCCCGGTCCCCCGACACCGGGGGCCCCTAGGACCCGGGAGGTCTCTCTCACGTCGGATATTGGTGTATGTGTGTGTGTGTGTGGTGGGGGGGGGGGGGGGTTGGCAAAAATTCGAAAGCACATTGTTTTGATGGAAGAAAAACATAACAAACAAGTGCGATTTTTACACGCGTTAATTGTCTTTGAATTTTATTCCCGCGCGAATTTGCTTAATAAGAAGTTTTGAGCGCTCGTAAATATTTATGATTGTTTCTGGAAGTCAGAAAACCTTTTCCTAGTTGACTGGGGATCAGAATCAGAACTGCGCAAGGTGACTTTGCAGTCAGGAAAGAGAAAACTAACTCGTTTGAATTTGAAGATCAGAACGAAATGGAAAAAAAAAAAAGGAAAAGAAAAAGTATTTAGAAATGTCTTGTTTTTATACTTATTTTTTATTTGTAGATATAAATGACAAATGAATTCATGGTATTGATTGTAATGATTTAGTTTCTGTTCTTTTTGAAAAATCCTATATGATAACTTTGAAAGCTACAGAAAGAAAGAATAAAAAAGGTGAGCTTTTGGCAACATTAAAAAAATAATTTTTAATGTATTTTTATATACATAACTTTTCATATATATTTTTGTTAAAGATTATGACACTGCTAATTTAGATGAAGAGTCGAGAAAAGATGATGCACGGAAAGCAGATAAGAATTATTATGATGTACTGTATCCAGGACACATCCAAACAACAGCGTTTCAGAAGGCTTTGCTTGCAGTAGGTTCAGCAGCCATGTGTTTGTACAATCCAGCTAGAGATGGTAAGAGAATAAATGCAATATTCAAGAACAGTTCCTGCTTCTGTGTTTAATATGATCAGTGAAACAACAGAGAATTTGAAGAACTAGGATGAATGAACGTCGTTGAATTCAGTATTTGCATTGGTATGCCTGTTGATTTAAAGGAATCTCTCTTGAACCCATATGAAACAAATTGTATTTTTGTAATCTTCAAACAGTAGACTGCATTGGAAGTATCATAGAGTGAAAGTAAATAATTTTTTTATAAAATCAGAATTCTGGTTTTGAACCTAAAATATCCCTTTTGTGCAAAGGTTTTAAAGAAACATTGGTATAATATACATTAAAAGCATTTTTTAAAAAAGTTAAAGCTCTAATACGTTTATTTAAAATGATTTAGAAAAATCTTGAAACTATAAACTATTAGTAATTTGACTGACACTTTAGTCCACTGTGGTATAAGTACAGTTAAATGTTACTTTTTGGGATACTTAAACTTATCAGTATCTAGATATGGCTGATCTCGACACTGGTTGTAGTTGTTGGTTTCCAGAGCTACATGGATTGCTTAGATTTCTGTGGAGCACTGTAATCACACAATGTGTGATCTGCTAATTTAAAACTTTTTAAACTGGTCTTTTATACTCTATTCTGATTTACTATGGTAAAGTCTTGAACAAACCTGGCATGTTAACTTCTGTATGGTACTATTTTGATAATTACTATTACTAATTTTTATAAAGTGTGTTAACTTTTAATATGTTATATGATTTTAACATTTCTACACAAAAACGTTGAAACAAAAAGGAAATAGCAACTATGCTTTTATTTTATTGATTCATATATGTATTTTTTACAAAAATAAGTTCTTGATGCTTCACTGTTTTATTTATTCATTTATTTAATTTTAAAGATATGATCTGCTCTTTGGGAGAGACTACTGGTTACTATGCTTTGAAGTCAATTAAAAGAAAGATGCTTTCAGATCCAGTTGGTCGTCAAATTCTGGAGTAAGTTATTCTCATAATTTTCAATTATTATTTTATATATACATGGTTTAACTTAATTAAAGGCATTGGAAGATAACAAAAATGTTATCATTTTTCAATAATGGTATAAAGAATAAGAAACAAACTGAATCTTTCTCCAACATCTATAAAGTTGATGTATTAGTTTGATGATAAAAATTTTAAAATTATGCTGTAAAATTTTAAATTGTATGCAAGTGATTTATTCTTCAATAAATTCATAAATCTATCTCATAATATTCGTATATTGTTTTAATCAGTGTATTATTAATGCACTATAGTTGAAATTGTAGAAATTTGAAAATTGTATTTGATTATTCATGTTTGTGATTAAAAGTTTAATAAGTTAGCTGCTGCTGCTTGAAAACCCTGACCTGACTTTAAGGGTTTTGAGGGCATCTCAAGCTAGAGGGGGGGGGGGGATGTGATGAGATATCGGCATTGGTGACCAAGCAAGTTACCCAGGTATGGTTTTGGTCTCTTGATCAGTAGTCATGGTACAAGCCATTCAAACGATACATGCAGAACTTTCATCATGTGTAGAAGATTCAGCCTGCTTCACCTCTCAAAGATGTTCAGATTCAGTGTATCAGTTTAATCATACAAATTAAAAAGTTTAAGAATGCTGTAATTTAAAAAAAATTAATATTTATTATCTAAACCAGTTGTTCTCAACGTGGGGTGTACGCCACACAGGTGGGCAATTCGATTTTTAAGGGGGGCAATTTGATTTTCAAGGTGGGCAATTGAGTACGAATGAAGAGGTCTGGGTCCAAATATATCACCACATGGGGGCATCAGGATTTTAGAGGTGATTAGGTGGGACATGGCCCAAAAAAGGTTGAGAACCACTGATCTAAACTATTATAAAATTATATTAATAATTCTAAAGGGACATGGCCCAAAAAAGGTTGAGAACCACTGATCTAAACTATTATAAAATTATATTAATAATTCTAAAATATGAAATTATAGCTTAATGATAATTATGTAATTATCAGCAAGTACACAAAACTTTATTCTGGACAATGCTGTCTTTCAAGTTTTTTTAAGATTAATATTTAAGCTAACTCATTCGGTGACTGGTGGTCCATTGGCAGACTATTGGAAAGCCATGTTTGAGGGCCTGAGTTTGAATCCTTTTAGTCGGGACTAGTGCAATTTGGTACAACTCTTTGGCATTGCTTCTTTTTGCCGCTCCTTTCCATCTGGCTGTGCGGGGTTTCTTTAATGTTTGACCATGAAATTTGATATACAGACTTCATTATTGCACAATATCCGGCCATTGTACCATGCATTTAATGACATTGTAATGACGACAGTTAGTCACTATCTATGTGCCTTAAAGCGACACGATGATTCTGGTTTGCCCTACAGCGTTTGCTTCTGCATCTCATTTTGTTCACCACATATAGTCTTGTGGCAGTGCATCCAACTTTTCCGTCAGGGCTCGATGCATTTCTAGAATGATTTCTGGAGAACATGGCCCATCTTGAAGGTGGTTTCCGACTATTCTCTTACCTTGCCTATGAAGATGAACAAATTACTGCAATTTCATACAAACAGTATAACAGAAGGCCTTCAATATAGGTATCACTGACCAATAACACTTCCCCCTTTGGGATGCTTTGTCATGTGGCCACTAAACTAGTCACTCTCTCTAACACGTTAGGTCAGAATGACATCAGTTTTATTCTTGCCCAACATGTAGATGACCATTAGCAAAGTGAAAGTTGAGTTTACTCTGACCTGACAACAGAGCTTGTCTTTAGTCTGCCAAAGTCCAATGCAAATGAATCCTAGCCCACTCCATTGTTTTCCTACAGTGTGCTGGTGCCAGTGGTGTATGAAATACTAGATAAGCAGAATGGAGCCAGTTTCATGTATGGTTTATTTAGCAATACAGGTTCCCACTAATGTCATGCAATTTATTTTATATATGAAATTTGCTGTGATAGTGAAATTACATTGAGATACTGTGGTGCTCCCTGCCATAACTTTTATGAATTGAATCAGTTGCATTGTGTCTTGTCAAAATCAACTGATACACCAGGTTCAGCAGCCACGTGTCTGTCTACTCGTGTTCTATAGCCTTGATACAGCTAGGAATCACTGCTCATCAGTAAGTTTTCAAAATACCTCACGTGCACAATGTTTGGTAACTTTATTATGCAAAAATTTGTGAACAGGTTTTATATCCAGTTTGATCATTTTTATGCAAATTTGAAATCATCTGGAATCACATGCTACACTTGGAGCAGTAAAATTATCACATGACTCAAGCCTTGGGTTGACAGTTGAATGATCATATGACACCTACAGTGGCCAAGGAAACTGCAAACAGTTGTACAAGAGATCTCTCATAAAACATCCATATATTTTGTACAGTGTATTTATGAAATATTCATATTTGGACATTCTTGAAAACCAAACCTTGATTTTATTTTCTAATAATTAAATCTTTAAAATATTTTGAATTAAATATTATAATGAGAGGTTACATTGTGCTGAATTGCAGATGATGGCTATCGTTTAATTATCATTTGATTTGGGCTCTTTGTGGTTTATCATGTTTTCAACCAGTCTGTCTGTCTGTCTGTTTTTACCCCTCTTCTAATCAACAAACCCTAGCAGGTTCTTTCATTAATGAAGTTGGCAGTGTTCAGTGCACATAGGAGGGAAGATCATGTGTGTTGTGATTTGGGGGCTTATGGTACACCCATCTCAAGTTAGATATTAACCATGCAAGTTAACCAACCTGGTCTGCAAGGGCTAACACACCACATCACCCCTATTATGGCATTGGTAATGAAAGTGCTAGCAAAGTAAAGTGACTAAAGAAAATGAATCCTAGATGGTTAAACATTAGATTTTTGTTTTTTAAAAAAAAAAATTGCTTAGCTTGTTATAATTTATGAGAAATTATTATGTTTTTTTCCTTGTTATTTCAGAGACCAACCTCTAGTCAACTCAAAAACAGTAGATATAGATTACATTGGCAGCCTTCCTGATGGTACCTTTGGTAAGGAATACTGGAAATTTCTTTCATTTAATGTAAGTATTGTAATTAGCACTAAACTTTTATACAGGGAACAGAAAGTCCCCCCTTATATTAGTAAGCCTTTATGCTTCGTGTTCCAAAGTATAGCATTAAAAACCTTTTCAAAAGAAATATTACTTTATGTTCAGGGGCACCAAAAGCAAATAATGTTTGAGGGGAGCAACAATGGATACATTCAATTATGTAGACATCATTAAAAAAAGTCACCTGTCAGTCATTGCAGTTCCAAAATGTGTAATACACTGAAATTAGCAAATATCATAACGCAGTAGATTTTTATCGTAATACAAAAGATAGTAATGCAAAGCAATACCATGTATGCATTTACATCTATACATTTCAGCTGACAGGAAGGGACTTAAGGTGGTCCCACCAATTTTATTTTCTGGGAGGTTTGACTCAGTTTTTTTTGTGCCTAAACTTCTGTTATAAACAACGACATTTATTGGAGAGGCTGTGGTCAATTGCAAAGACAAACAAAAATTTAGTTTAGTTGGCCACCCACCTGATGATTCTTTTCCTTGGCCACAATTTCCTTTGTTTATCTGTGGAGGAACCATTCAAATTGCTCCTGAAGCTAATTCAGACTTGGCTGATTAGAATAATTATTAATTAATGTTTTTTGTAAGGATGACTAAGTGCAATATGAGTTATAAATTTGGTCAGATGTGAGATGGGCAGGGGTGTGCTGGCTGACGCCTTGCCACTTTTCCCTGCAGCAACTTGTGCAGGTGCCATATAGTTACAAATTTAAGGGCTGAAATAATTTTTAAAAGGATCCTGTCATTGTTATCTCAAAAAAAAGATGAAACGAATCAGTAAAATAGCTCTCATCACTTTTTGTCTAACTTTCAGTTAGGAAACAAACAAACAATTTAGTTAAATATAGAGAGAAGCAAACATCAAGGAATGTGTTGCTTCTGATGGCAAGCCTCCTAATATGAAAAGAAACAAATATGTACAAACAATATTTAATAAAGCTAGAAGAAAAGGTCCTACATAAGTATTTTTCTGCTGCTCTGATTTATGCTTTGTTTGTTTCAGATTATACATAGCTAACTCTCTACTTCTTATCTCTAGGGGTTTTCTCCTGATGCGAGACGGCCTGTTAATTTCATTGATGACAAAGAATTGGTGTATGTGATGCTGAGGTATCGACAGAGTCACGATTTTGTTCACACCCTGCTGGGTATGCCTCCACACATGCTTGGTGAAGTTGTGGTTAAATGGGTGGAGGGCATTCAGACTGGTCTCCCAATGTGTGTGTTGGGTGCATTTTTTGGACCATTGAGACTGGGACCAAAGTAAGTGCTGAACAGATAATCTTTGAAACACCAATAAACTGGCAGTTAAACTTAATTAACTGATAACAAATTAAGAATTAATGTTAATGTTTTAGTAAAGTCAACCAGTTTTAAGCAAAGTGTATGTAAATTTGACTATAAGAATTTATTGGGTACAAATATTCAATGATGTATAGGTTATCAGCTATTCTTTTATTTCATGATAATATCATAACTCTGGAAAAGCTTTATTACATTTCAGAATAATTTTTTGCACTGTAAACTGTAATTACTAAATTTTAAAAAATTGAAGATTGACCTGGAATCATGTGCAGAGTTCTTTCTCCTTTATTAGAGCAAAAATTTTCTGGGAATTTTGGTTGGACAATTTCACAATGTTCTTATTAACTCTTTTGATGATGCGAGGTCATATATGGACTTGCCCAAATGTATTGATTGCCTGACAGCTGTCACAGACCACATAGATGCTCATGCACGCTGCACTTTTAACTTTAAAATAAGGATTTTAAAAATAGCTAATTGCAATATTATAGAGGGAGTAAAAATAAAGTGTGAAGGGCAAGGGGACATTATTACAGCAATGTTTATGGTTGTTTTAGCAGAACAGAACTCAGAAAAAATTGGAGCGTGTGGGAAGAATGCATGATGTTCAGTGCACTAATTTTCAGGATGCATAGTTTTTTTGGACTGTAACAAGGCTGTAATGTGGAAATGGAACATGAGGTGCCAAAATGGCTGCTTACCTGTTTCCACAGAAATAATACAAGCCAAGGTGTGTGAAGTTGCTCGAGAGAGAGAGAGATTGTGCAATCATAGTTCAGAACCAGCAGGGGCTGGGTTATGCATATTATGAAACAGTTCAACTCTTCCTAAACTTCTGTCTGTCAGGCTGCTAGATTACAAAGAAAAGCTCATGCAATTTTAGTGTTTCGTAGTCAAAACTAGAAATTATTCTTGGGATGGAAAATTGGCAACACTGATTAGACAAGTTTATTTTGATGTGCTGGAGCCTTGCACAGCTAGAGAGGTGTGCAAGGATATGCATATTTGGTTCACTGGTCATGAAAAACAGCATTGTACCACAGATGGAGACAAACTTCCATTGTACATCGTGTTCAAGTGCAAAAAGTGCAAAACTGTTTCCAGTAATGTAAAATTTCCAAAGAGTGTTGTACACCTACCACAGGGCATCTAACTATGGAAGCAAAAGATACTCTACTGAAAGGAATGTCTGACTTTACAGTCATTCTGGGAGGCACGGATTCTCAACTATGGCTGCTAGATGTCTCTATCAAAAAGCCACTCAGATGGCAGCTCCAAAAGTATCACTCAGGTTGGCTCAGTGATCAGACACAGACTGGTTGCATTAAGGTCTCTCTGTGTGAAGTTGCAAGTTAGGTAGCTGCAGCATGGGTGGAAATTCCAGATGAACAGATTTTAAGGCAGTTTTTTGTTTTTTTTTTGAAAAATGCAAGTGGTGAGTCAGCTTGGATTTGCATAAAACGTATTATAAAATAAGAAAAAAATTAGATATTAAGGATTTTGTTAGTAGCTACAAAGCATTAAGCTATGTCTAGAGTTTCTTTCCCACCTTTGCTAGACATGTAGCATCTGGTTATCTATTTTTGTGGGGACTGCATGCCTATGTTTCCATAAAATGTTAATATCTCATTAAATGCACTCTTATGTTTTATCACATGTTTTGTTGTCTTGTCAGCAAACATTTATGCTCTAGCATTGCCTCTTTTTTATTTATTTTTTTTTTGCATGTTTTCAAGAGAGTTTCAGAAAGTAAAAGCAATTCATGAATAAAACAAAGTGACCAGGTTCATTCATCGTACTGTATCACTTTTCTGCACAGTTTCCCTATTTTGCAACATGCTTAGTCCAACAACATAAGAGTTTCTTGATACCATCCTGGCAGAAGTTTTTTTTTGGTTTCTGCATGATGAGTTACAAGTGCACCCTCCATCTATTGGACCTCCTTATTGAAAATCTTTTACCTCAGAGAGTGTCTTTCAGGGATCCGAGGAGGTGAAAATCAGATGGGGCAAGATTCTAGACTACGCGGGCCGTGGTAAAGGTTCAAACTGCGGTCTTTTCAAAGTGTGGATTGGTTCACCTGAGCATCTTGTGGCTGCAATGCATCAATGTGACATTGCTGGAGCATCCTGGTTGATCTTCATCCACTACTGATGTTTTATTTTTAAACCTGTCCACCCACTCATACTCTTTTATTTGCACCATACAGTTATCTCTATATGAAAGTCTGCACCTCTCATCTCCTTGGTTAATTGTATATACCGTTGAGCTATTATTTGCTGTATTCAAGTAGATAAAGATAGCCTGTTTTTGTTTTTTTTTTATTTCAGGCATTTTGGAATGTATTCAAAAACCTTTCTGCCTTGGGCACTCAGAGTTGGGTTACAGGCTAAATTCTTGATGACTATATATTATGAAAAACACTGGGAGGATAACATTGTGGAAATGAGGGAAAACTTCAATGTTGAGCCATTGCCTCTTAAGCTCAAAATGAGAGATAAGAGGCAACAAAAGAGTAACTCTTAGTATTTTATTTTAGCCAGATTATTGAGAAGGGACTTAGTGCACTTTGTGAAGTAATATAACTGCTGGCTTGGGAATTTCATTATTAACTTGCAAATGAGACTCTCTCAGAACTTATGTTAAAAAAGAAGAAAAAGAAAACTGTTGAGCCAGGACAATCTTTTTTGGCTGAATAGATATGTTTGGAAGGCAACTATCTACTGTAAGTAACATCTTAACTTTGTAATTCCTTTTAGTAATTTCTTTAATCATCTGTTGTATGAATAATTATTTTATCATAACGAATATCAATATTTGTAAATTGAAAATAAAAAAGAAAAACTTTAATTATTCTCAGCTCCTGACTTTGCGTTTATTAGTTTGCATTAATGGTTAGCGCACAGTTTTAAAGAGAAATCACGTTGTATATCTGTCTGACTTAGGAAGAATAAATGACTTTCGATTTATTCATCCAACTCTGTTAGTTACTTTTGTATGTAATAGAACAAGGATGGAATCATTCTGCTATCGTATGAATATGTGAAAATTTCACATCTACTGTGAAACAAATGAAAAGGGGTTTCTGATCGTTTGCAGTTAAGAGAGAACTCTTGGGAATCGACCTGATCACCTGTCTTGGTGAACACCTGCTTTTGTGCAGGGTTGTTGTGTGAGGTCCACAAGGTGTGCTGATGTTAAGATAATGCAAACTAGAGTAAATCACGAAGGTTGAGGAAAGCTTTATTATTATTATTATTATTATTATTATTATTAATTAATTAATTAACATTATTCACTTTTAAACAAAACAACGACAACAACAGTCGATGTGTGGGATAACCAAAACATGTTTTCGCCTCAAATGAAAATAGTAATTGGCGCGTTTCGTAAAAATCCGAAACGGATTTCGGTTTTTTTATGAAACACCAGGAAAATAATCCCCAGCTTCCGTCCGTCCCACCCTCCCCCCTCCCCTCCCCTTTCCATTTTTTATTACATATATTAAAAAAAATTTTTTTAAACTAGTAAATGCGCGATTATGTCGGAGTGGTGGTGGTTTGACCCAGTGACTGAGGCTCGGTCCTAACATTTACCGCCGCCTCCTCTCTCAGGCTTCGCACCAAAGGTTCGGCTCGGCTCGGTTCTGCTCGGCTCGGCTCGGCTCGGTTCGGTTCGGCTCGGCTCTGCTCCGTTCTGCTAGTTGGTAAGGCCCGCCGGCATGGCGTCCGGCTTCCAGATGTGGACCGGCGGCTACTGTTCTTAATTAAGGTTTACTGCCCCCCGACACCTGCTTACCTAGTATTTGTGTTTAACTCCTGGCGTGTTTGCGCACTTAATACGAAACTCGTCGGGCTGGAGGGATACTTATCTGTCGTTATAAAGGGTTAATAAGGGGCGCTCTGTGCCCCCACCACCCTGTGCTAAGTGTCGCAGCTCCTGTGCCCCACCACCCTGTGCTAAGTGTCGCAGCTCCTGTGCCCCACCACCCTGTACTAAGTGTCGCAGCTCCTGTGCCCACCACCCTGTACTAAGTGTCGCAGCTCCTGTGCCCACCACCCTGTGCTAAGTGTCGCAGCTCCTGTGCCCCACACCCTGTACTAAGTGTCGCAGCTCCTGTGCCCCACCACCCTGTACTAAGTGTCGCAGCTCCTGTGCCCACCACCCGTGCTAAGTGTCGCAGCTCCTGTGCCCCACCACCCTGTACTAAGTGTCGCAGCTCCGTGCCCACCACCCTGTGCTAAGTGTTGCAGCTCCTGTGCCCCACCACCCTGTACTAAGTGTCGCAGCTCCTGTGCCCACCACCCTGTACTAAGTGTCGCAGCTCCTGTGCCCCACCACCCTGTGCTAAGTGTCGCAGCTCCTGTGCCCCACCACCCTGTGCTAAGTGTCGCAGCTCCTGTGCCCCACACCCTGTGCTAAGTGTCGCAGCTCCTGTGCCCCACCACCCTGTGCTAAGTGTCGCAGCTCCTGTGCCCCACCACCCTGTGCTAAGTGTCGCAGCTCCTGTGCCCCACCACCCTGTACTAAGTGTCGCAGCTCCTGTGCCCACCACCCTGTACTTAGTGTCGCAGCTCCTGTGCCCACCACCCTGTGCTAAGTGTCACAGCTCCTGTGCCCCACCACCCTGTAATAAGTGTCGCAGCTCCTGTGCCCACCACCCTGTACTAAGTGTCGCAGCTCCTGTGCCCCACCACCCTGTACTAAGTGTCGCAGCTCCTGTGCCCCACCACCCTGTACTAAGTGTCGCAGCTCCTGTGCCCACCACCCTGTGCTAAGTGTCGCAGCTCCTGTGCCCACCACCCTGTACTAAGTGTCGCAGCTCCTGTGCCCACCACCCTGTACTAAGTGTCGCAGCTCCTGTGCCCACCACCCTGTACTTAGTGTCGCAGCTCCTGTGCCCCACCACCCTGTACTTAGTGTCACAGCTCCTGTGCCCCACCACCCTGTACTTAGTGTCACAGCTCCTGTGCCCCACCACTCTGTGCTAAGTGTCGCAGCTCCTGTGCAGACGGATACAGATTTGAAGGGTAGCGTATTTCTGAAGATGGTGGCCGTGTGGAAGCATTGCCACTTCATTCAGAAGCTTAAAACCTGTCACTTCGCGACGAAGTGTATTGTTCGTTTTATCTCATGTGGGTAAACACCCATTAAATATTATAACCCCCCCCAACCTTTTGATAATGCTGTGTATGCAAGAGATGCTGCTATTTTAAAATGCTTTTGAAGAATGACAGATTTTTAAATCTCTTATTTTTGTATGTGTATGTGTGTGATGTGTAGTGAATGCATCACTGATACAACTCTTACCAGTAAGTTTTCTTTTAAAGTGTTTATTTTTTTTTAAAAAAAAAAATATTTCCAGAAATACTGAAGTGAAGGATGCCTCGACGACCAAGGAAATTCCTGGCTATGCCCATTTGTCCCTCGAAAAGAATCTTGTTTTCATTCAATACTTCGAAAGGAGATAACGAGCTATGGCAGTCAAGTGACTCAGATGATTCAGATTATGAACCGTTACAATTAGTGCAGCAGCAGCATTTGTAAGTGTTTGTGTGTGTGTGTCTTATGTATGGTTAGCTGCTTCTTGATTGTCATCAGTTGCCGAGTACTCGGGCTGATCTACAACTGCATGCTCTCAAATTGGTCTGAATATTTTGGAATTTAGAGGGAAACATTTTCAAATGTGTATCATGCCAGTTTTCTCTAGGAAGAAGTATGATTTGGTTACAGAACCTAATATACGCATAAACTTTTATTTTTCAAACAGTATTCCCAAGAGTTTAACAGAATGCAACACTAAAGTGGATATTTATGTCATGCCTACAGAAAAGTATTTACAATGGCGATAAAAGGAAATAAGAGTTGTCACGAAATACTACCTTTAACTGGCTAAGAGTCTCTTAAGAACATACATTGTTGAGCTGTATTGGGTCCATTATTGTGTAATCTCTGTGCAATAATTAAGAGAGAGATCCATTCATGCCATGTTGATTCTCTACTGGTAGTATAGTTTGCTTGCTAACTTAGTGGCCTACCAATGTTTCAGATGATCCCACCAAGTGATGGAGATTTAATTTTAGAAAGTTGGTTTAATGGTTTTGAAAAGTATCTCAGCATTGCTCCCCAAGTAGATTTCTTTATCTTTGGTGTATTTTGGACATTCTCTGATACAGTGTTCAACAGTTTCAGCCACATTGCAATTGACACATGTCTTTAGAGTGGTTAATCCTTCCCTTTCAGCATTTAGGAGGGAATGACCTGTACACGTTCTGTTAATTTGTATCTGTAGATACCTGGGTAACTTGTGGAAATCTTTGTGTGACACAGAAACCTTTTGCTAAGTTTCAGGTAGTAAAACCTTGAGTCGTAACGGATTAAAGTGACTTAAGCAGCGAAATACATTACATGTTTGTTTAACAAATCCGATCATGTTGCACTAATTGGATTGTTTACTATTTTTAACACATGAATAACTATTTTGCATGTGCATTTTACTAGGGACATTCAAATGAGACTTGGCCCTGGCTGTCCTCACCTCAGATTTTATTTGAATGACCCCTACTAAAACTTTTCAATTGAAAATGATAGTAATTGACTACATTATAAAGTTTATCTAGAATGCTTGATTTCAAGATGAGCTGTAAGGAAAAGAAAAAGAAAATATTTTAGTCATTTCTTTCATATAATACATATCTTGTCCTGTATGTTAATGAGTTTACTAGTGATATTTATTATGCATATGAATATTCATGTTTTTATTTATTTGAAATTGTACTTAAAATTTAGCTTTGTCAAGATTTTAAAGTAACTGGTGAAACAATTTAAAAAAGTGTATTAAAAGTTGCTGTTCGATTGTTCTCTTCAATACTTCTATGAAGCTTTTGCACTATTTGTTTCTTTAGCATGGAAATTTTAAAACTATTTTGCTAGATATATTAATAAGGATCACACAAAAGAAGAAAAGTGAAAAGCTTAGAATGTTAGATTTGTGAAAAATAACGTTTTCTTAGATCAGATTTCTTTTTCTAACTCTGTAATGAGGGCTATCTGTTATCTCACGCATAACGGTAGAACAACAGCTATCGTTACAACAGTTCACCATTTTTAACCAAGGGACATTTTAGATTTGTATAATTTGGGAGATTTTTGGAACTAAAAGAAAAAAAAGTGGCTGCCTTTTCTGTAGAATTATATTTGTTTTGCTTCTGGTTGGTTTCAGGAAGGGACATCAATCGAATTATAGCAAAGTTAGGGAGAAAAAGAGTGGTGGAAAAGAAAAACTAAAGATAGCTTCATGTACCGAGACAAAACTGAAGGAACCAGAATGCTTGCATGACTGGGTACTTCCCTTTGAAATTTGGCTGAATGTTTTTGATCATGTTGTAGCATTGGAAGGTCTGCCCTTTTTGTTCAGGTAGGTTGGTAAATACTTTTTCGCAGGGTTAATTTACAGATATTTTTAAAGAGAAGAGGTTTAGTCATCTTTCCATGAATTTTATTGGCAGATATTATGTATAATGCACTGATAATAATCAGTGAAATTTAGCTGGGACATAGAAGTTAAAAGCTTGTTAAGAGAATGCACCACGTTCAGCTTGGTTCTAGTCGTGTTCTTTGTGCTGAAATTACTTGTCCTTTTGCAGCTGTGGCAGAGGAGGAGGACCTTAAAAGTGGCTAGAGATGAATAATTGGTTGGTCAGATTCATATGTGTTTTTGTTGGCATGTAAAATTTCTTAAGATTTTGAGTTACTAAATGTTCTTTCATTAGAAGTACTTACTTAGATGCCTCAGTCTTTTTTTCCAGAGCTGCTCGAGTGTGTAAACTGTGGTACAAACTGTCCTGTCATCCCTCTCTCTGGTTTCACGTTGACCTGACTTACTGGTGGACAAAAGTCACAGATGCAAACTTGAAGCAGCTCTCAGAGAGCAGGCTCTTGTCGTGTCGTGAGCTCAATGTCTCTAGATGCAAGCACTTGACCAATACTGGAATTGAGGTTAGCAGTGATTCCTTTGTGTCAAAAAAAAAATTTTTTTTTTTTTTTTCGCCAACATTGATAATACAGTGCCCTGCCATTATGGTTCTGGTTCCACTGCTGCTGTTGCAGTGTCTTAGTTTGTTGTAGAAAATAGCAGTGGAGTGAAATTCTTTATGCTAGTATTTAGTTGTGCCTTCCTGGTCCATTCATAACTGCAAGAGTGACTTTTAATTCCACCATATTTTGGTAGAATGTGGCTGGTTTGCTTTTAGGTGATGACACATGCACTTTACAGATATGCTCGATCAGATTCATATTAAGTGGTTAGGGTACCTAGGGAAGAGTTGAACATCTTGATTTCTCTTCCAGACTGGTCATACAAGAGACGTGGTATATAAGCACCCTCCCAAAGAATATGGGCATTGAATCTAAGCAGGTAGACCTTGTTGGTGTGCTGGTAGATGCTTCTTTAAAATGGCATTGATACTTGTCAGAGAATTGCATTGTCCTTTGGCAGGCAGGCATGCATTCTGCCTTTCCACCCCAAGCCGAATTACATGCCATATCATGACACCCACTCTTCCCTCCATTCTTAATCATGAAGCTGAAAACATTGAATTGAAGGTCTTTATCTGGTGTGATTCCCAAAAGTGAATTGCTGAAATCTGGACGTATCAGTGAAAAGTGCACTCCGCCAACACTCCAGATTCTTCTTCTCTGAGAAAACCTCTTGAAGCATTCTATTCCTGCTGCACAAAAGGTGTTTCTTACACGTGCATACTCTGAAGCCAAGTCAGCCTGTTTTTCGAAACTCTTTGGAATCTACCTAAAAATGTTGTCGTCCTAGGAACTCAAATTTCATGGTGACAGCTGCCTGAGTTTGCAGGTACTGACTAACGAAATATGCATTTTGCCACGAGGATTAAATGAAGCATCTTTTGATTGGAGTACCCTTTTGTTGAGACTCAGTATGAGTATGGAGACTCTAACTGTGCAAACCACCTTTTTAGGAACCAATGCTCCTTCAGTAGAAGCTTCATCAGAATCTGAAAAGGTGGTAGGGAATTCTTGTTCAAAATTTGATGATGCTGAATAACCTACACATACATACATATATATATATATATACTTGATATGATTTTTTTAAGTTTTATAGATTTTAAGTACTTTTTTCAACAATTATTTCTGTATAATTTTTTCAGTACATTGCAGAACACTGTAAAAAGCTTAGGAGTATAAATCTATCATATACATCAAATAAAGTGACAGCTGAATGTATTAGCACCCTGGCCAACAATTGTCCAAAGCTTGCCAAAGTTGATGTTTCTTATAGTTCTGTAAGTATACACTGTTAAACTTGTATTGCTGGTCATCTGTTGTTTAATCCTGTGTAGGCAGTTAATTAGGAACCTTTTGAGTGCACCGATATGTGTACTTACACAGCGTCTCCTGCCACTTTGTTGGATTAATCCCTTTTTTATGTGCAAACTGGCTGAAAACAGTTGAGCACTGATGAGTCATTTAATGGTCACTTCTGTCTTCATTATAGATAGTACATGCAGAATTCCTGTCCATGTTATCATTTCCTTTGTATTTAGTGTTTCATTTTCTTGTGAAAGTGGCATTACTAGTCAAGCTACTTGTGCTGCAAATAATGTGTTACTTAGTCACTTTGTTTACTTGCTATGGGATGGAATCTGACTGAATCTTTTTCCTCTGGGGATTAGGAAGTCTCAAATGTGCATACCTTGAATCTCTCATCATTTAGCTGGTTGAACAGTTGTAGAGAGTCATCAAGGAATGCATTGGAGATAGAGAGTAACAACATTGATGAGGTCCTCAAGTGGATTTTAAGCCATCTGTGGCCAGTCAGCATGCCAGCATTTTTACATTCTGTCAGCTTGAAGATTAATGACCTGAGGCCTGTGGATTTTTTCTGTGAGCTGATACCAGCAAATTTCTTCTGCTACTTGGCTAAGGAGACTCTAACTGCTATGTCACACACATCCAGAGAGAGGCAAGCAGAGCTTGGATGGATGCCACCACTTCCAGGGAGATGAAAAGCATTTTTATTAGTATAAAGATAACCATAACTGCTATGTCACACACATCCAGAGAGAGGCAAGCAGAGCTTGGATGGATGCCACCACTTCCAGGGAGATGAAAAGCATTTTTATTAGTATAAAGATAACCATAACTGCTATGTCACACACATCCAGAGAGAGGCAAGCAGAGCTTGGATGGATGCCACCACTTCCAGGGAGATGAAAAGCATTTTTATTAGTATAAACATAACCATAACTGCTATGTCACACACATCCAGAGAGAGGCAAGCAGAGCTTGGATGGATGCCACCACTTCCAGGGAGATGAAAAGCATTTTTATTAGTATAAACATAACCATGGCTCCCTATTCTGTGTTGCCTGTTGAGGATTATTGGAGTGAGGATGACAGACTTAGTGTCAAAAGTAAAAAGCTTGATGGGTTCAGTATCCAGCATTTTGTAATATGTTACAGATGTGGGTTTTAGTAGTTCAAACCACCAGAGCCGTTCTCTCATTAAGACACCAAGAATGTACTAGGAGTCCTGCCTTGTAGCAGATCTGTGTGTGAACTGCTTTATTTTAAATTTTATTGCTGGCCAATATAGGAGGATCACACTGAACCCTAATTAGATGGCAATTTTTTTTTGTTTTTTTACAAAAATATAACATGGAAATAGTAGAACTAACCTTCAAAATAGTTTTCCTCATAGTTCCCAGTTTTTGCATTACACTTTCCTCAACAGTATTACCATCTGGCAACCCTTTTTTGCCAAAAATTGTTCTCACTTATGCCCTCACCATTCAAGTTCTACAGTCACACAAATATCATAGCCTTTTCTTTAAAACGCTATTCATGGTGGATTCATTTTGAAATGAAACTGCTGCTGCCACCCGTGGAGTAACAGCAGAGGCTCCAGCTGTAAGTGGTTAAAAACATGGAGAATGCACATACACTCTGTGGAGAATCCTATCCCTTCTTTGCTCTCATTTCTTGTAAATTCATCAGACCTTGATTTGTTGTACATGCTTTCTTGGTTTCTTTATGCACAACCGCTCTCTTCACTAGATTTCCTTTTCGCCATTTTCAGTGCATGGTGAAATATTATGGTAAAGTGGTGGCTTTACACAGGAACAGAAATAAGGCTGGCTTAAATCAACCAATCTGATTGGTCCAAACTAAGCCATACCAACAAATCAATGAACTTTTACAGCAGCGAAGAAAATTGGTAGAGTTTGGAGCCTCTGAAATAATGTTACCACCAATGTTAGCGAGTAGAGGTGATGTTGCATTCTGGGTGATCCAAAGTCACAGACAAATTTTCCTATAATTTATCAGGACCTGATTACTTTTAGCATGCTCCTCATTTATCACTGCTACTGAAAGTCAGGCATTATGGGAGACCAAAGCTTAAGAGTTCTTTACTCTTCCCTCTGTCAGTTAAAAGAGCTCTAAACTAAAAAGAAATTTTTTTAAAGTGACAAAAGCAGCAAAATTGAAATAGTGTTTGACAATGGCTCAGAAGATGTTTAAAAAGAAATTAAGCTGGATTTATTCTAAATCCAAAAAGATGCCCAAATGAAAAGCAAGTGAAACTACAATTAGAAGCACAAGAAAAACACTGCTTAAAAATTTTTAAAAACGTATTATTTATACCTCAATATTTTTTTTTTTTTTTTTTACTTGTGTTCTTTATGTATAGATCTCAACAGGCAACATCCTGTGGATTTTGCTAGATTTTTCTATCAATGTCTTAAGAAACTACCAGCAAAAAATAATCTGCTGCCTCCTAACGTCTCATTTATGAGTAGTTAGCATTTTTGTAAAGATGATGTTGAAGTCTTACAACTGCTAGAGGTGTTCAAATGAGACTTGGCTGGACACATTATAGCGAAGCTATTTCAACATCTGAAGTACAAGCAGGTCATATGAATGTAATTCAGTTTTAATATGTTGAGATCTTCTAACTTTGAAGAGAAGAGAGATTTCTCATGATATTGTGAGTAAAATCAAAATACACCTCTCCTGTGAATACTTGATATGGTGTTCACAGTAAATCAACTGCTGCTTTGACCATTGTTTGGAAAAGAGTACAAGAAGAATAACACACTCGAGTTAGTAATGAACCAGTTAATCACGTGCAGATTTACATACCTTGCTTGTTATCAACTTCTGGTACTATTCAAACTCTAGTTCATTTCTGTTTAAAAATATATATCATTGCAAGTGGTCTAATCCTACTACAAAACTTTCATTTTATTATTTTTTTACCAGTGAATTTTATGACTACCTCTCTCTCTCCTTATTTTCTTTATTTAGATGTGTAAGTAAACATGTATGTAGTTTGACTTCATGTCAACTCCAGAAGTCAAATTACTATTAATTGCTTTTTCTATGAACTTAATTCTTCTTTTTTTTTAATTTTCAGATGGTTCAGTCAACTAATGGTAAATGCCTAGATATGCTTTTGTCTAAATGTAAATCTAGGCTGACACATCTCAACATCAGTGGTTCATATATGGCACGACAAATGGCAAAGATAATCAACACAAAATTGGTAAGTATTTAATTAGTCTGTCATATTTTCTTATATTACTAAGGATGTGGCTAAAATAACATCGTTGTAATGGTATCTGAATCTGGGATTTTATTAGCTTTAACATAAAAGCAACCTACCATTAAAACCATTTCTTGGAGTACAAACTTCTGAAAGTGTAGGTTAAAATTCCCAGTTCTGTAAATACACAGAAAGAAACTTTGCCAAATCCGGGTTGTGAATATTTCTCGTGTATATTTGGAATGTGAAAAGAAGTTCATTACAGTTCAGAAGTAACCTGACAAAATCTAAAACGCTTCAGTTCATAATATTTTATTGGCACTGATAAGGAAAACCTTTCTGTTCAGGTTATGCCAGGTCATTGAAAATGTTGCCATGTCGTATGCTTCTCCAGTTACAGAGGAGGTGGATCCCGGCCTACCTTAGTAACAAGATGAAGGAGATGTGTGGAGGCACTGGGGCAGAGGAAACTCACATGGTTGGCTGATGAAGAAGAACAAGAAAAACACTTTGCTAGGGAGGTGTACACATTATCAAACTGAGTCAGCATTTAGTCGGTCTGATAAAGTTCTGCAGCAATCTGTAACTCTGAAGTCCAACCGTTTGTTTTTGTTTGTTTGTGTGGAAGAGGCAGCAACACAATTACTCATATTACTGAATAAACCAGAAAGAACTTGATCATCACTTACCCGAGCCATGACCAGTTAAATTGGGCAGGGTCAGCACCTGATATAGTCGTTTCTACATGCAGTATTCTGAATTGATCTTCAGCACCATTTTATTATTCTTCTTCAATCAGTCATTTCATAAGAGTGGGATGCATTGCACCGTCGTTATGTGCACTCTGGCCCAGTGCATCCGTCTTCAGCAGTGGTTTATTCTTCTGACTTTTCCTTGTCATAGGAGACTTGCCTCTGTCATGGCTATAGAGCGTACCCCTGCCCTTGGTTCCTCTGTCTGTGTGCCTACACAGGCCACTCCCCAGCAGCAGCTGGAGCTATGCCAGTAAAGTACCTTGCTCAAGGGTCACAACAATGTGCCAGCAGCAGGAATTTAACCCAGGACCCTTAGGTCCTGAAGCCAACACACACATAACTGAGCCACATTTCCTGGCGACCATTTTATTCTAGAATAAATCCCTCAGCAGTATTTTTGACATTTCCTACAAAATCACTCATCCATGAAAAATCGACTTGTGAACCTGCCTGTTCACAGGTAACTGATCTAACACCTGATGTTTCTAAAGACTGCTTACTGATTTTTATATGGCGGGGTGAGGCAAAAATCCTGCTCCCATTAAGCAGCTATGACCAATGAACTCTGGTTTAGTCGTGCGTCAGGGACAATTTTACCATCGAAGGATGTTTTGTCTGTCAAGGTGAGTAGGTAGAGAAACTGACCAACTTATCTGACTCGATTCTTGTGAGCTATGAGATAATATGAAGTAACTCATTATCCTGCAGTATCCATGTATAAAAAAGAGAAAACAACAAAGGAATGATTTATTGATAGCTATTGATTGGATTGGTGAATCTTTTAAAATCTATAATTGATGGGGCAAGACTTTTGCTTTACCCTCTATAATATAGTTTAGCCTAGTTTCATATTTCATGATTAAGTTTACTTGTAGGAAGTTAGTTGATTTTTTTCAGTATATAGTATTAATTAATTAAGTTGATTCGAGGTTATAAATCCAGATTTTCCTTGACCAGTAGCACTCATTCAGATCAGATGAATTAATAATGAATATTATTGTTTTAATTTCCATTTTTTTAGCCCATAAATTTAAGTTAATCTTTTTCTATGTTGTTGAGCTTATAAAACCATTAACATGCAGCATTCATTGCCTTTGAGTAAAGTAAAGACATTCTCTGTTTAATGATTACTACCACTTTTGGTAGGTAAGTAATAAGCAAGTAAAGTAGCCATAGTTTAGTATTTTCAGTTTTTAAAATCTTTTTTCCAAAGAATAGCGTTTACTCAAAAGTAGTACTTTATTTAGCAGCTGTAAATTGTCTTTTATTTCACTTCCTAATTGCAACATTGGGTGCCCCTCCTTCCACCTTACCTAGGTGACAACTTGCTTGGTCACCAGGGCTGATATCCCACACCTTTGCCTTGCTGCTGCGAGATGTCCTTTAACCTCAAGCGTCAGGAAAGGCTTTGCCAAGAAGAACAACACTTGTACCATTTTTGCAGCTTATGACATTATCTAAATGAGTACTCAACAGCTGCACAGATTATCTGTTTCTTGGCTGGATTCGGATTTTTTCTTTCTTTCCGTTATTAACTTTTCTCTTTCTGATTAACAAAGCTACAGCAGTTTGGGGAAAGTAATGATAAACATTTACAATTGCCCAAACTCTGAAATTAATTAAAAAATACAAAGATAAATGATTGTTTGATAGTAAAAACTAGGTTGACACAGATTATAATACAGCTTGGCATTTTTGTAGTTAGTTCTGTGAATTTTCTGTTTATTTTTTAGACCCAGTGCACAAATCTAACATACCTAAACATTTCTGATAGCTTTCCTTCTCATAATCATTTTGCGATTAACATTGAGGAATTGCAAAGAGGCTGTCCAAATCTGAAGGTTCTTCATCTTGACGTCTTTTCATTGAGTGTTACTAATTCTTCAAAACAGGAGCTTGTAAGTAGACTGTTTGTTTGTTTTTTTCTGACAAAAAAAAAAAAACAATCTAATTTAAAGGGCTCGGTAAATCACAATGAAATAGTCAGTCTGTCGAAGGGGAGACAACTATTACAGTAAATTGTTATGTGCTTTATAAGTGGATAATCCATCCATGCATGAAATCTGTTTTGATTCTCTTATCTGTTTTTTCTTTTAAATTCAGTAAAAGAGACTAATAAAATAGTTATTACAAGCGAAACTAAGCAAGCATGGTTTATAATGCAAAGATAGAACATTGTTAAAAATATCAGAAAGCATTTCCATGCCGCACTAGAAGAATCTCAAATTCTTTTAGTTAGAATGACATGTTTTGGCATGACTGTATATGATTTATCAAAACTGATATTTTCTAAAATTTAGGAACATGTCTTTATACTATATACATATTTAGTGAGTTTCCTTTTCTTGATCAACTAATCACTGATTGAATCCTTTCATCATTTTTGTGTTTGGAGAGTCTATGCATTTATTCATTTTGATTTTGTTTATCTACTCTTCTAACACTTTTAAGCTTTGTAACAAAATTAAAACAGTAAAAAAAAAAAAAAAAAATCTATGAGCTAGGCAGATTGTAAATTTCTCCACTAGTGAAATCTTTGTAGCTGAGCTTCCTGTTAAATTTTTTTTTTCTTTTAACTTTAGCTACATTCTGCAACTCTGAAATTTTTATTTATAGGAGGAAATCATCTGTTCTGATGTGAAGAGTTACCAAATTGCAGATTAAAAGAAATGTAAGCTTTGTGTGTCTTTCAGGAATCCGGTCCTGGCTTTCCTCTGCTGGAGGAATTCACTTTGTCTTCAGAGCATAAAGCTGTACGAGTGATGTTTGTCAATTCTGTGATAAACAGGTAAGCTTTCAAAAAGAGGTGCAAATAGCAGAACCACAGAGGAGTAACGCTGTTGTAAGTACTGTCAGCTATTGGAAAAAAAACTGCAAAGATCAATGGTTTTTGCCCACTAAATAAAAACCAAGGAAATAATGTGCAGCAACTTGCTTTCAAATTAGTATGTTGTAAGGAAAGCAAAGGAAAGGGCACTAGCGTGGAAAAAGAATTCTCTCGACCTTGAACAGAAGTTTTTAAGGCTGAGCTAATTGTCCAAGAAGATACACTTCATCCATTATTAGGTGTACACTGCTTGGTCTGGCCACCACTGTTATATGATGGAATAGTTTCTTGAGGAAACAACAACAACAGGATGAACCATTATTATCATCTTAAGAGTTTTCGTGAATTGGTAAACAATTCTTGCCTAGGTTGAAGTGAAGGAGCTGTGCAGTTAACAACTAAGCAAGGTGTGAGCATCTTGCTTTTGGAGCTGCTTGTTCTTTGTCTTCTGGGTTCTCCACTTTGTTATTTTTTTATTCAAGATATCCTCAGTTTTACATGCAAGGTTGACTTGGTCTTTTAAAATCTGATTGATGTCCAGCTGGTTGGTGAGATTTGGTTCCGTAAGGTCATTGACTTCCTACCTTCACAGTTTCATTGATTCAGAGACTGCATTTCTCATGTATTAAAGGCTAAGTAAAAAAAAAAAAAAAGATCATGTCAGTAGTTTGAACTTGTGACTGGTTATTAAAAACTGTGATACTGTTTACATCCAGTGTGGACTGCATAGGGGGGGGGATGTCATCTTTGGGCTAATAAGGAAGATGCTAGTCACTGTCGTCTTTGTGTAGACTATCAGTCTGCTCACGTTAATCTCCATGCTCTAGTGCAAGGGTCACCAAACTACAGCCCACGACGTCAGTTCATCAGGCCCGCCGACGGTACTTGCATTTGCATGATAAAACAGATGGAACACGAGATGTTGTGAAATAAAATTTTTTAAAATTTTTCATGGATTATTGACACATCATGGGCAAGAAGGCTCAGAAAAATTCCCCGGTCAAGGTGTTAATCGAGCTGGTCCCTAGGCTGTTTTCTTCACCCTTTATTATGGCTACTAAGAAAAGAAAAGTGGACGCCGAGTGTCGCGTTTTCAATGAAGAATGGGGAGTAAAGTACTTCTTTGTGGAAACAAAGGACCAGAAAGCTAGTTGCGTGGTATGCAGCGAAAGTGTTGCCGTTTGTGAAAGAGTACAATCTTCGGTCACTATGAAACAAAACATCTATCAACATATTCAAAGTTTTCTGGAAAGTTACGCTCTGAGAAATATGAGTCCATGAAACGTAGTTTAGAAACTCAAAGAAATCTCTTCACGAGAAAGTTTGCTGAAAATGAATCTGTCACTCGTACAAGTTACAAAATAGTGCATAAGTTGGCAGAGCAGGAAGGAAAACCGTTTACTGATGGCAACTTCATCAAAGAGTGTATGATGGAAGCAGCAGATGACTTGTGTCCTGAGAAAGCCGATTTGTTTGGAAGTATCAGCCTTTTGGCAAGTTCATTTGTGCGGAGAACAGAAGAACTTGGAGAGAACATAGTGCTACAGATACGCGAGAAAGCTAGGAACTTGGGCGCTGGATGAGTCTACTGATCTCTCGAGTACGTCACAACTTCTTGTGTTCATTCGTGGTGTCAATTTGGACTTTCAGATAACGGAAGAGTTGGCATCCGTTTGCTGCATGCATGGAACAACAACTGGAAAAGACATTTTCATGGAAGTGCAGAAAACTTTGCAAGACTATAACCTTCAGTGGAATCAGCTTCGAGGTGTTACAGTTGATGGAGGAAAAAACATGGCTGGAGTGAGGAAGGGTCTGGTCAGGCAGATCAGGACTCAGTTGGAAGATTTGCAAATTCCGGGTGCTCTGTTCATACACTGCATCATACATCAGCAAGCACTCTGTGGGAAAGACTTGGATATTTCTTGTGTACTGAAACCAGTCATTTCTACTGTGAACTTCATTCGGGGACATGCACTCAATCACCGTCAGTTCCAGGCTTTTCTTGAAGAAATTGATTCTGATTTCTGTGACTTGCCTTATCACACAGCAGTGAGGTGGCTCAGCTGCGGTAAAGTCCTGTTTCGTTTTTACAAGCTCCGAAACGAAATAGATGTTTTTCTCACTGAAAAAGATAGAGCTGATCCACAGCTGTCAGATCCTACCTGGCTGTCAAAGTTGTCATTTTTGGTCGACATTACATCCCACATGAATGAACTGAACTTGAAACTTCAGGGAAAGGATAACCTCGTCTGTGATCTCTACAGAATCATCAAAGGATTTCGGAGAAAGCTGTCATTGTTTGAAGCACAACTGGAAGGAGAAAACTTCTCTCATTTTCACTGTTTCAAAGAGTTTTGCGCTAAAATTGCTGAAGATGTCAACCTCGATTTTCCTAAAAAGATTATTCGTAACTTGAAGAAGCATTTTTTGGAGAGATTTTCAGATCTCGACAGAATTGAGAGTGACATTCTTCTGTTCCAGAATCCGTTTGATTGTAACAATGATGATGTGTCAGTTGAACTACAGTTGGAGCTCATTGATTTGCAAGTAAATGACTTGTTGAAAGAGAAACACAGAGAAGGAAAACTTGTTGAATTTTACCGCTTCTTACCTGACGTTGAGTTTCCGAAATTGAAGAAATTTGCCGCTGGTATCGCATCATTGTTTGGAACAACTTATGTCTGTGAGCAAACATTTTCAAAAATGAAGTATGTGAAGTCAACACACCGAACGAGATTGACTGATGAACATTTGAAAGCAATTCTCTTGATTGGATGCAGCAATTCCAAACCAAGCATTGATGATATCTTGAAAGCCAAACATCAGTTTCACAAATCTCACTAACCTTTTTTGCTGCTTAGTTTGTAAGATTCAGATATGTGCACACTAGGTCTGATGTAACTATATTTTTGCTAACGTCGCCTTCTTTGATAACTTTTTAGTAAATGTTGGGTGTCTTTGTTTTTTGTGCATTGCACGCCACTCACCCATGATTAACATGGAATGCTAAACTTAGTGCTTCGTCTTTTTTCCCAGAGCTTTCATTCTGGCTTGCAAGTATTGAACAGAATGATTATGCGGCCCGCGCTTGTCATTCTTTCAGTTATCCGGCCCACTGTGAAAAATGTTTGGTGACCCCTGCTCTAGTGTCAGGAACAGACTGATGGAAATCTTGTTTAAGTTCATTTTTTTTTTAAAAAAAATCTTCAGATGTCAAGGTTTTGTTCAGGCTTTTATTTCAGATACTGGCATTCATTCAGTGGAACTATTTTGGGGATACACTAGCAAAAAAGAAAGAAAGAAAGAAAAAATATATATCCCTAATTACAGTTCAATAAAGATTAGAATCTGCCATCTTGTCAGTCTAGCATGAAGTTTCAGAACTGGTTTTACTGTCAAAATTGGCGGCATGCGGCTGTGGACATCGTTTGTCTTGTGTGTCTGCCAGGGATCTGAATTCTGGTGCAAGGCATAACATTATGCCACACAAAAAGCTATTGTTGTTGTTGTTGTTGTGTTTAAACTGACTGCAAATGCTTAGGGATTCCTTCAGCCACACACAATGGTAGAATTTACCTGGATGGATGTTTGTTCTGGTATTTTACGTATTATCCCTCACTGGCATATAACGTTTGAAAGTGAAAATGTTTTCTTGTAGATTTCTCAAAACATCTTCAAAACTGAAACTGCTGGATTTACGGGGATGTTTTTACCTCCAGTATTGCCGTCTTTTGAAAATTCCTGCCACAGATATTGAGGATCTCCGACTAACATACGTAGAAATCTCTGGAATTCAAGAGGAAAAGGAAGCATTATTAAACAGGGTGAGTAAAGCCCCTTTTCGTCTCTGCAGAATTAAGATAATTAAGGTATGTGTACCTGTTCACTTAGATCTAGACTATTTAGATAAATTTTAAATTATTCATGTAATTATCTACAAGGAATTTTTAAGTGTTTGAAATAACGTCTCATGGAACTTGCCATGATGTAACAGACTAAGGAACCACAGATTTGAATCATGATGTCATACACAAGACACCTACTTTTTGAATTTACTACTGAGCCTTTTCAAAATCTGTTACCAGTACTGTATGCTTTGAGAATTGTATTGCATCAGAAATGTTATAAGTTTAATGTTTATTAGCATAATTACTGTAAAATGCCGTGCATTGTATGCTATCGTATATAATACGCTCCCCAATTTTGATCTGTAAAACCCTCCAAAAATGTGTATATGCAGGTACATTTAGCTCATATTTCAGGCACCGTCAGATTGGCCCAACATGAACAAGAACGGGTGTCATACAACAGACAGATGGCAATTTCAACCTAAAATCAGCTGAGAAATTTTGTTGTCTTTCCTCTAGTGGTGCCACCCAGAATAAGCTAAACGTGGAGATATTTTATGGGATGTGCGTAATAGTTTCACAAAAATCCCAAAAATTCACTCCCCCAGCTGCAGTAGTGATGTGGTAAACAGGAATGCACAAATCAGGTTTCCAAGAATACCTCACATACTACGCCATGGCGTTCAAAGGTCTTCGCTAAAAATACAATTTCAATTACTATGCCACCCTCATTTATTATGCCACCTCACCTACTATGTCATGGCATAGTGACCGAGGTATTACAGTAACATGTATATAAACTCCACACAGGGATAATCTCCATTCAGTCCCTGATTCTGAACACTGTTACACACAACCATGCCACCAGCACGACGTATGAGCTACACTGTTGCAGATAAACTCCGAACAATCAGCAGCCCGAAGGTTTGGAGTGAATGAGGCCAACATCAGGTCCTGGCGAAGTTCTCAGGAGAAGATCGAAGCCATGCAATGTTCAAAACTGGTTGATCGGGGCCAGGGTGTGGCCTATCCAAAGTTTGAGGAGCAGGTACTTTCCTTCGTCATGCAGGGTGTGGGGGGTTTCCACTACAGAGATATGCATGCATGCATTTTCTGTCTACAAAACTCTAAAAACTCAATCTATACCTGACTTTAAGGCGTTTCAGAAATGGTGCACATGCTTCATGGCCCACAACCAACCGAGCATATGCCAGTGGATCACCACCACCCAGAAGCTACCTGATAATTATGAAGATCAGCTGTTGAGGTACTGACAGTTTGTCATCAAACTGAGAAAAGAACATGACTACCCCCTGAGTCACATAGGGAATACTGACCAGACACCCATGACATTCAACCATCCTTACAACAGCACAGTGGCTCCCATCAGGTTGCAGACCATCACCATGAAGACAACTGGCCAAGAGAAGACCCACTTCACAGTGATGCTGGGGTGTATGGCTGATGGAAGCAAACTCCTGCCATATGTCATCTTCAAGAGGAAAATCATGCCAACTACCAACTCCCCAGTGGTGTCCACATCAGGGTCCATGCCAAGGGGTGGATGGATGAAGCCCTCACGCTAAACTGGGTGACACCATGTGGGTCAGACGGTGTATGCTGCACCACAAGCTCCTGTTGCTGGACTCCTTCAGATGCCATTGCATGGATTCAGTGAAGATAGCTCCGAAGAAGACTCGCACAGACCTCACCATCACCCCTGGGAGTATGACATCCATGCCTTAGGTCATGGATTTAGCTTGCAACTGCCCAGTCAAGCTTTGGGTCCATCAGAGGTGGAATGCTTGGATGATAGAGGGTGAACACACCTTAATCCCTGCTGATTTGCATGTACCAACCCAATATGCCCACCATTGCCACCTGGATCGGAGATGACTGGGAAGTAGTTGACCCCAAGACTATTAAGAAGGGCTTCCTCAGGTGCTGCCTGTCCAATGCCATGGACAGGACCGAAGACGACATCCTGTGGTCTGAGCTGAGGGATGACGAGGCAGTAGAAGCATCAGAGGGCAATGACGACAGTATCTACTACAACACAACTGCTACCATGACTGATGAACATCATATCAATGCATGTCACTTATCCTGTATTATATTTATCAATTTCATTAAAATTGTGAAAAAAAAAATGTTACTTGCTTTTGTGGTTAAATTTTACACGTAGTTTCAGTATGAACTCCTTGTTCTACCGCTTTCATTGTCAGTATCAGCGATACTCAACCCCAGTGCCATTCAGTACTCATATTCCCCAAAACACACAAAAACTATCTTTTATTGATATTCAGTCAAATTGCCATGTGGATTTTCTAATGTATACGTATGTATCATCGCTCGTTCGTCTGTCACCGGCGATGGCCCCAGTGGTCTGGGGAAAAAAGCCTGCGATGTCTGATATCTTGTATAATATGCACCCAATTTTTAAAGGGTAAATTTTCATAAAACACTGCATATAATACACAGTACTTTACGGTAAATGAAGACAAAAGGACTTGGGGAGAGGGATTTAAGATGCTAAATATTTACATTTAAATGAAATTAAAAATTATAAACAGACAACAATCGTGTTGCACACCAGTGTCTACAAGGGTGACAACTCTGGTAAAAGTGTGTGCAGTTGTCTGGCTGTTATTGAAGAGTAAGAAATCCTGATAAGGATATACACTGCCAAACCCAAGTTGGGGCTTGAACTTGGGCCCTCAGCCTAGCAGCCTACTGCTGGACCATCCTCACGAACAAGGCAAAAGCATAGCATTTTACAACTGAACTACCAGGGCGGCCAAAAGGAATACTGAGAACATGTTGTCAAAAGCTCTGCAGTGACATCAGCCATTTATTAAATTTAAATAGACAAACTGCTGCATGTAGAATATTAAACTGGAAAGTACATTGGCAGTTTTTTACATGTTTGAATAAGTACTTCCACCATTCATTATAACTTGATCTGTATCTTCTTGCTTTCCAATTCCTCTGTTTAATTACAGAAGTAACAGCAATTTTTAGAAAGGTACGAAGACAACGTGCTATTTCTCCTGCTTCCCTTGAACCTTTCTACTGCTTTACTAGGGTTGATAAATTTACAAATTTCAAAGTCATATAGTGTGGATATTTTATTCTTTGAAAAATAATGTGTGTGTGTGTGTATTTTTTTTAGTGGCAACACAGTCTCTTGCACTTGGATTTATCATGGACACAGGTTGACACAGACCTTAACGAACTGCTCAGGAATTTTTTCAGAGGCTATGAGGACAGCAGGCTAAGAACCCTGAACTTGACAGGAACAGCAGTAGATGTTGACATAATAAGGTAAGCAGATTGCTCTTGTCTGTCACTTCGCTGTTAGCAGTATGCAACAAAATGGCGGCACTGATCTGTTTGATCTCTTCTGGGATTTCGTGGAGTCAGCGTAAACTCTGGCAGTGACAATCTCTTGATTAGTTTTGCCTCATCTCGCTGCAGGAGGGATGGAGTTACTTTTAGCTTGCCTGCTTTCATCTTAAAAAAAAAACAAAAAAAAACACCCTGATGATGGGTGGATGGTGCTGGTAATCTCCAATTCCGAGTAGCGAAACTAGGTTTCGCAGGGTCTCAAACTTGTGAAAGGTCCTTGTTCGTTCCCCGGAATGAAATTGGGAAAACCGATAGTTATCAAACGATCAAACAAAATAAAACAGTTACAGAGTAAATATAATTCTAGCACGTTCACGCGGTGTCATTTCCACACTGGGTAATTACGCAGGGAGGTCTCCATGTGCAACTTTCAGTGAGGCTAATTAATTTCAAACTCTTGTGATTGCATGATGGTTATTCTTTCTATGCTAACACAAACACAGTTGTTGTTGTATCCCCCCATTGCACTCCACCTTCTGTGGGCCGGGACTCAGAACAGACTGACTTACAAGAATCTATGGCCAGCACAATGGTGCATGGCGCTTGGACATCAAGTGACCTAACCAACCCATTGGAAGTCCCTTCTAGAACTTTTTGGCTTTAGATGTGAGGGGAAAAGCAGACACGTATGGTATCAGCAAAATAGTCAACCATTTCAAGAAAATTAGGTTATTATAATGGTGGGTATATGCATCTTTGATCAAAATTGGCTGAGCCAATCCGAGAGAATTTGGTGACTACAGTTCTCCAGTAAACGAAGACTAAAAATATTGTTATATTCTGATTATTAGATATTCTAGTGCCAGGCGATGTGGCTCAGTGGTGAGTGTGTTGGCTTCAGGACCTAAGGGTCCTGGGTTAAATTCCTGCTGCTGGCACATTGTTGTGATCCTCGAGCGAGGTACTTTACCCGCATTGCTCCAGTTGCTGCTGGGGAGTGGCCGGTGTAGGCACTCAGACAGGGGACGCTCTATAGCCATGACGAGGAAAAGTCAGAAGAATAAACCACTGCTGAAGATGGATACACTGGGCCAGATGCGCATAACGACGGTGAAACGTATCCCACTCTTATGAGATGAGTGATCGAAGATATTCTAGTGAAGCATTGTACAAACCATCTGTAGGCTTAAGGAAATGCCTAGTAATTTCTTACCTGTGTAGTACAAGATATAACGTATGGATAAATTGAATAAATTAATCTTAGAAAAATATATAATATTTTAATTAAAATGCACTGTAATTATGTTCAAGATCTAGTATGGAATCTAAAAGTTAGGTCAAGTTTTTTTTAGATTAATGTATTATAACGTGTTTCCTAATTTTTCAATCCTTGCAAACTAAAATTTGTTTTATGAAAAATCCCTGAAATTTTGTTGGCAAACTCTGTAAAATTTTCACATAGCCTTTTTCGCTGGTGAGTTGGGTGATGTGGTATATTTTAGACACACCTGGATTCCATAAACTGGTAGTAATGCTTGATTTATGCAGGTTTTCTGTCTGCCAGTAGGATGCTTATTCTGTTTGCTCATAACATAGAACTGTTTGTCTAAAACTATGTCAACCATTGTTTTCTGCATGTACTTGATTTACATAATTTTTTTTGCATATAGAAATGTATATTTAATTGTCTGTATCTTTAAATCAGGGAAATAATCCTGGTGTGCCCTCAGCTCGAACATCTTGATCTGTCATCTTGCAGAAGGTTGCTCAGAGGAATGAAGAGAGTGCACATTAAGGATGACATTAAAAAGCTCATGTCAAGAAAGGATGTCATGGGATTGAACTGGCTGATGTAGACACATCATGAAACAACAAAAAACAAACAAAAAAAATTTTTTAAATTTATTTATTTTGTAAATTTCTAAGTGGTGTCTCATAAAATTATTTATAATTTAATGATGAGTTTTTTCTGAGTCTGCACATTTATTTACCTCATCAAAGTATGTGAGATTGTGTCTTGCTTGGCTTGCAGTAAGGATTGGAATGCTTGTTATGTCCTGTCTTGAGCTTATATTGTGGTACATAGAAATTTTGCTTAAACTTTGCAGGCTGAACGACTAGAGTGTATTAGTGCCAAGGAAACCTTTTGGTTTTCCCTCCAAAGCAGCTCTGATGTCATGTGGTTGTCCAACCAGTTCTATCTTATTTTGCCGTGCTGAATGTGTTATATGTTTGTCCTCTGGTTTCAAAAGTTGCTCAGTTAGCATTTCACAATCGGTATTGAAGAAATTAAGTTTACAGTAGGAAAAGAACGGTCAATTTTTATACTCGAATATCAGTTATACAATTTCTAATTAATGTCATTTTTAGGAAAGTAAATCTATGTGCATAAGATTTTACAACTTGTAATTTTGAGAATTATCAGGAAAAAAAAATTTTAAGAATTGTTTTATTTGTTTGTATTTTTTTAAAAAAAAAAAAACAACACGACACGGAGTGGGTCGTTCAGAAAGGAGTAAAAGAATCCTGTGGGACAGTTCATTCACCAAGCCTTCTTCCATTACATCCATCGATCTTGTCACAAAGGCACCATATTTCTCCTCCAATCACATCACATCCATTGGACAGGTGACCCTGGTTGTGATTCTTGGAGATACAACCTCGATGGAGAATAGCTGAAAGAAAGCAAGTAATTTTTTCACTCTGTGTGCAGGTGGATCTCTCTAACTTATTATTATTATTATTATTTTTTTTTTAACAAAAAAATTGTGATTAACAAGAGTTCAAAGGAACCAGACTAACACATCTAATAAAAAAAAAAAAGAGGGGGTTTAATGTTTCAACCTGGAATGCGAGGTAGGTGAGTGCCTAAACAACTTGGGAGTGTTTTGGGGAGGGGGCATCTCTTGGATGTTGATAATTGGGTGAGACCAGTCAGCATTGCAGCCATGCGGATGGTTGCTGCGGAGATAAACTTTTATTTATATATATATTTTTTATGCAATAAATGTAATTGCACGGAATGCTGTATTAAAATGGTTCTGGTTGTGTGTGGACATTGATTCCTTTCCCCTTATCTAAGCATCCCCTTCAGAGATCTGTTCCAATGTAAACTGCTACAGCGTGAAAGTAAATTAGGCAGGGAGCCCCACCTCCCCCCTCCTCTGGGTCACGTTCGGAAGCGGCTGCTGAATGTGCAGACCTGCACGTGGACTGCGTTCCTAACTTCCGGCTAAATCTGAGGAAACTAATCCTTCAGCGGTTTCTGCTTTGTCACACAGCTCAAGAGCTTTGGTTTGGTGATGGCCATTTTCTTAAAGGTTGGTTTTTCAAAACTGTGTTCCCCACAGGTCTCTGCTCTTGAAGGCCATGTCCTCAGATAGATATGCGAGGGGATGCTCTGGTGAAGCCTGATATGGTGGGCGGATGCCGTCAAGGTGATGCTGCTTTAGTTGGCTTTCCTTACCCAGTTGATTAACATATGATGTAGGGAAACCTTTAAACCGGGTCTCAGATGGTAGCATTTTTAAAAAAAAAAACCACACATTTTTTGATTTGTCAAAATTAAAATTAAGGAAAATGGTTGTACTGGAATCATGCTGAGAATTTGTTTATCTTTTTTGATAAAACCTTTTCAGCTGTTTGGTGACCTTCCTCTCGTGTCGGGATAAACACAGATGGCGATGATTTCCGTGGTTTGTGTGTGAGGCCCTCATGAAGTCTGGAGAACGGGAACAACAACATTCAGGAACGCCTGCGATAGCAGTGTTAGCATAGTAACCGTTTGTTTACCCGAGCCGTATCCAAGTCTGTTAATTTGTATTGAACGCCGTCGTGAGTTTTAAGTCTGCCCCCCTCATAAGAACATTCCCAGAATAAGAGTTTTCTGAGATATGGAAACTTAGCTGCATGTTCAGGGTGCCCCCCTTCCCCAAGAAAGATGCACATGCACAGTTCCATACACCACCTCAATGTTGAGACATGTATCTGGAGGCTCTCAGATGATGGTGCCACACAACAGCATACTGTGGATGAGATTTGTTCTCGTTGTGTGGCAAAAAATGTAGGGCATTTATGCATGAGTGCTTTATTGGGATGATGCAGAATGGTTGAATGCCTGTCGTGCCCTCCAGATCTCACGTCACCAGATTTTTTCCCTTGTGGGATGTATTGAAGGATGAGGCGTATGCCACAAAACCAACTTCCATCTACGGGACTCCCAAAAGAGAATTTTTGATGCTTCATCAGCTATTTCTGTGAAAACGTGTGCCACTCTGTTGTCAGACACTGCCATGCTTGTGTGGATGCTGATGGTGGACATTTTGAACACCTGTTGCATATCATATTTGAGTGTCTGATGTTCAAAGTGAAAATTCTTTCTAGCGATATGTCTTTGTTTACCAGGCTTTAAAAAAAGTGTGCGCATAATTTTTGAACATCCTGCATATGTTTATCTCCATCTTGCAATAGGATTGGCACAAATAAGCAAGATATCACACCATGATGTGTCTCTGCTTTCAGATAAGAGAATTTTCCAATAACTATTACATAGTCTACTTTTGTAAAGCACCTGTCTGTTGGTATTTTTGCAGAATTCCATATGGTACGGGCATGGTTTCTAAAACCAGCTAAAAACTCATGGAATTCATATGGTTTCTTAACCAAAACTATGGGAGAACAGTAATTACAGCATTTTGGTATGTAAGTGGCATAATCTGCTGCTGTAAGAATCTGCCTGTTTCTCACTATCTTGAATGTAGGGATGACAGGACATATAACACAGTTGCCATTTTTCCAAAAGTACTTAATGCCTAAAGATATTTTGACACATCACAGGAGTGACATACTATTAGGGATATTCAAATGAAACCAGGTTGGATACAATTACAGTGATTCTATTTCATCCAAGTTTTGTATGAATGTCCATAGAACTAATTAATATCAACCACCATACTTGGCCGGTAGAATTCAGACATTCTGTCAGGCATATTTATTTTTATTGGCACCCAACATTATGCAACCATATTTCTGTGTTTTTTTATCACCATACTTTTACAACAAGTTGATAACGTTGCCTATTCATTTTCCTTCTTAGAATATTGCTTAGAGAGTACTTTCCTGTGTTTTATAAAACGTAATGGTCATTTTTGCTTAATCTGAGTGTCAACTTATAAATTTATTCTCTATCTGCGTTAGTTATGCTAGATAATACTAACCCTTTCGCTAGCTTTACCGGCTGCTTGGATCACTGCCATCTGAGCAATTTCAATCGCTTTGTTCTTATCACAAGAAATATATTTATTTTGTACCGACTTGAAATCACTATCAAGATCCATTTATAGCCTGGAGAACTCTTTAAAACCTGTTTCCATATCACTTGTGGTTGTCTTGGGAGGGGAGTACATTCTGTTTCTCCACTACCATCAGTAACCTGAGAATTTCTGTTCTCCTTCCTGATTCCTCAGTAATTTTTGTTGTAAACATCTCTTCCCCCATCCATCTACATTATGCCAATGATAACATCATATAAAACTTTCTCATACATAATCCTATTACTTTTCTTTTGAAAAGAAAAATACTATCTATCTCTTTACCTCCACTTTTTCACCTTTCTTTTTTTTAGAGTATCATCCATCATTACATATATATTTTTGAGTTCCCAGGTACTGATCATTCTACATCGAAGCTTTTGTCACAATCTGTGGCATTCTCAGCGTTAACCATCAGAGAATAGATGCGGCCTGGCTATTTCTTGATCATGCCTGGTCTTAGCACATTTCCCCAAGTTCCAAAAGGTAGTTGTCCAGGTTGTATATTATCTCATTGACAGTCCGGTGTGAGCATTTTATTTTACTGATGTTGGGAATGTATTAGACTGGATTGTTTTCATTCCCCATCACTATTACATAACTTCACGTCAAAGATCTCTCTGTCATTCTCTTTTCTCCTCCTCCTCCTCTTTTCTTGTGTTGTTGTTGTTTTTACATCTCTCTCTCTCTCTGGGAACAGATTGTCATTTGCAGATTAACAGTAATATCTGTTCACTCTTCAGTCTCAACAGCCCAACTTCCCACTTTAGAGCAGTGTCTGTATTATTTATCTAAAACAACTACTTAGTCTCTGAAAACATTGATAACTATAACCACGTGCCCCTGTGGCTTAACATTCTAAAATAAACCTGAACTCACCTTTTTACTTATTTAATTTAACTAGAACATATGGCCAAGTATAAACCTGGATGACAGATATGTCATCTGTTAGTAAATTTTCATGAACAATGATTACAGTAGAATTAGTACAGTAATTGTGTACAAAAAACTCTTCATTTACACTGTCTGAGCAGTAATCCAATTTATTTATATTAAGCACTACAATAATCTTTATTTAAAGTATGGCAAAAAAGAATTTGAACAAGCATAGAATACAACATCACGACAGCTTTACTATCTTGCACAAAAGGAAAATAACGAACAGCCAAGGGGTGGGGAGTACCGATACCTCCTGTTTGCCAGTGGCCAGTTCGAATGAAGCATTTGCCAGAGCAGGGCCTCAAAGGAACACTGTGCTGAATCACTAGCCCATCAGCTGGACAGTTGACGTTCGGTCTGACAGCATTACCATTGTTGCAAACAAAACACTTCAGAGATTGGACTGTAAAGAAAGGACATTGATAAGTATCTCTGATGAACTTTTATTCTATAACTGCTTTAAAACTTATTGTTTTGATCTTATAATACTGTTTTTATTGTTATTTTATTCATATTTCTGGTAGAGGGAGACTTTGGTTCTTGTTGCTGCTGTTGCTTACTAAGGGAATGTGCTGGATGGCTGGTACAAAATCTACTTTTGAGATGAAGAAGAAAAGATAGTAAATTTGCTCCTTTGTCTTCAAGGCTTGATGCTATGAAGTTATAGTAATTGATAATTCTTGTTTTTGCATGAAGGGGCGTACAATCAAGCAAAATGGTGAAATGCTCTTTATAGCTAATTGTTTAGGATTTATTGAAACAGCTGTCCTCTGGACTGTTTTGGTTTGTCAAACAGACGCCAAAGCATGGATGGATACAACTGCTGGTTTCTAGTAACATTTCATTGCCCAACTATGTGCCCCCTTTCAAAGTCTATCAGTTCCTGGTGTGGATGTCTGCAGACTAAAGCTTTTTTTGTGGCCTGTTTTGAAATCAATTGCTTATCATGTGACTTAGATAACTCCTGAGATTTAAAAGGATATTCATTTGCCTATGTAAAATCCCTAGTCTTTGCCTCTGAACTCTCTCAGAGGTACTTTTAGGCTATTTATTTATCATTAGGTTTCAAACTAAAACAGATTTAGAATTTTTTGGAAGACAGGTAAATTAGTTGATGCTAAAAGCAACTGGCTATTGTTTATTTGGACTTCATTAAGGATTTTGATAAAGTTCAACGTAAAAAAATTGTGGCATGGAAGTAGGTGTCTTATGCATAGAGATCTAAGAATATAAACAACAAAAATAGATTTAAGAAGTGTATCATATTTACAGGACACCAGCTTTGTGTCACAGGGTTTAGTTTTTTTTGTTTTGCTCTGGAATTTGTGTTATTGATGATGATAATATGGTAGATCTTGGCCAGGCAATGTGGCTCAGTGGTAAGTGTGCTGGCTTCAGGACCTAAGGGTCCTGGGTTCAATTCCAGCTACTGGCACATTGTTGTGACTCTTGAGTGAGGTACTTTACTGGCATTGCTCCAGTTGCTGCTGACGAGTGGCCTGTGTAGGCACTGAGACAGAGGCAAGTTAAGAATAAACCACTGCTGAAGACCGATGCATGCACTGGGCCAGAGTGCACATAACGACGGTGCAATGCATCCCACTCTTATTAAATGAGTGATCGAAGAAGATATGGTAGATCTTAAAATTAAAAAATTTGCAGATAATACTTGGGATGTTGAGTTGCAATATCATTATTGCAATGCTATTTCAACCTGGTTACATTTAATCACCCCTGGTACTAAAGTCCGTGCAGGAGTTGACAAAGACAATATATGGACCTGGAGTTGAATTAGAAATAGTAAATAAAAATAATTAAAGGAGAGGTCAGCTGGGCCTTGGCTAAAGTATCAGCACTACTCAATATTAGGTTTTCTTTTTTTTTTCTCATAACCTTCTGTATACCCATTTGCACTTCTACCACCATTCATATCTGTATTAGTGAGTTTTTACAGTGTGTTCCATGGATGTTTTGTGAGTAGCTTTTGACCACCAGTGAAGAGGGTCCCAATCATACCTAACTAACTACTCATTTGGTCACCAGAGCTGATACCCCATATCCCCTTCCCTTCTAGCTCGCTGCTGTGATTTGTCCTTAGACCTTGAAATATTAGGATGGAGTGTTCTCCATAAAGGAGAGAGAGGTATATCACATAATTATGTTAAAAAAAATAATAAAGCTTTCTAGTGCGCATTGATGGATAATGGCACCTAATAAACGATGCATATTGCACTAAATGAGAAGCGTATTTCTAGTATCACTTACCTCCACAGGCGGACAGTTCCATTAGAATTATAAAACTAACCAGCTGCGCTAATTTCATTTCTCTCGAGTCTTATTTTTGGGGTGAAGCGCGGCGTGGAGGAGATGATAAACCAGGTATGCAAGAACAGCTCTGGTCTTTCAGCAGCTCCCTTGTAGACAATGGCAGTTTGGTTGGTTGGCAAACATTCAGTGACTCGTCCCCCTGAACTCCAAGAAAAGAAACCAGACTGAAGGACATACGTGCCTCTTGAAGGTTACAGCTGTTTGGAAACCCTGGCTTGATTGAAGGGCTAAATGAAGCAAAAAAACAAAAAAAAATTCGTCTTTTCCCAGTGCTTATCAGTTTACATTATCACTGCAGGTCACAGGTGGTTTGGGGGTGAGGATAAAATATTTGCAAAATGAAATTTAAAAATAATTTTTGTTGTTAATTTTTTTTTTTTTTTTTTACTTTAAAGATAGAACGGTAGTGCAGGAAAAAAACGAAAAGGTCATAGGGTTCATTGGGGAGTTTGCAAAACAGATATGGTTTTGATGACTAAATAATACGGTGTGGAGTGATAATATCTTTGAGGGGAGGTAACTCTGAACTCTCATCTTAGATGCTAGTTTGTAACAGGAAATTAAATTACTGCTGGGGCTGGCGAGGTCTTGCTTTGCTCACTGGTTACATTTTAGAACCTCTGGGAAAAATCTATAAATGTGTACTGGTAGGTCAGTGGTTAGCCTACAGGACTGCTATGATTGGGTACACCTACCCCACTCTGGCCTAGTCCATGGCTTCTTTTTGATGCTCTTCACCAGCCATATTCTACTCCCGCATCTTAAAATGAAGAGTTCTGATAGGGCGTCCTGGGTACAGGAGGTTGGCTGCCTGGTAATCTTGGATGTTCCTCAACACCAGGTTACACTGGAGGGTGGTGGCTGTGGGGACAGCTGCAGTTCCTACCCACACTACAAAAAAAAACTTTTGCACACACAGGTTTTCATGTAACATATGAATGGATTTCTTTGTTTATGGAGTGCAAGCATCATATAGGTAAAAAAATAATAAAAAAGATAAGTTGGTGAGTGCATCTTTAATGAGTGGAAACAAATTATCCAACCCATTAAAACGGATTTTACCTATAAAGTTTGTTTTTCTTGACCAAAGAGAGATTATGACCATAATGTACATGTAAAGATCAAAGGGAAGGATGGATATGCCGCTTGTCTGGATCCTTTTAAAGGGAGATAGAACACTACCTGTCTTAATTTAGGGCATATCATTAAGATAGGTTGAGGTCAGGTCAGCCCGTCTCATAAAATTTTGAGAGCCTAGCTGATGCTCAAGGAAGATAGTGCGGTGGTTTGTGAGTTGACGGTTTTCAAACATGGAATCCATAAAGGTTTGAGACAAATCCTGTATCTCCTCTTTCGCCCATACCTTAAAATTAAGACTTCTAGTAAGAATTTCCCTGCCAAGGTTGGTAGTGGCAGGACCTCATGATGCAAAATATTGCTATCTAGTGGATAACTGCAGCACAGGTGCTCGCTTGCTCTCTCACACACAGACTGGTGTAAAGAATAACCATTAGGAAATAGAAATTATTGCAAGGTGTACCATACGGTTAGATACGTCGAGCATTTCTTGAATATGATGTTTATAAAGAGATGATAATTTTAAAAACCAGCGATCTTGTCGAAGAATTGGAGGATAACTTTCATGTTATTCAAATAGAATGAAAAGGAAAACACTAATTTCCTGTATAGAATTATGCCTGGTCTTGGTTTTGGAGAAGATACCTCCGATTTCAATCTCCTCTGACAGTCTGCTGAAATGTGCATAACCTATATGAGGTTTGCAGTCGGATTCTAAGTTTCATTTACTACTAAGGGAGATAATTCATAATTTGAAACTTCTGCAATCACATTTTACAACGTAATCAGTCAAGTCTGCATCATCAAAGAGGAGGAAAATCTGCTTTGAAAACGAAACCTTTGGCAGAAACGTCAAAACATCTAGAAATGCAGTGTGCTCGTAACTATAAATTATGGTAATACTTATTGTAGAAGGCTTATTTTGTTTAAAACAAGCTGTTCACAATATGCTGGTACATTTGAAAATTTTTCATTACATTTGTTCTCCATTAATATACTTATGTTCACTTTATTTTAGTATAATAGGGATGTTAAATAAAATCCAGCTGATCTGTAAACGGTATTCATTCACAAATGCACTAAAAAATTTTAATTGCTGTCTTTTGTTGTATTATCTATACTGACAACTACAAATGAGACTAATTCAAAAGTCGACAACCATAAAAATATTCAAACCAACTTGCATTTTTAACCAGGTGAGTTGTCCTTCCACTCAAGAACCAAAGCAGTTGCAACTGCTGGGCATTCACAGGCCAGTTATGTTAATTTCTCTAACAGATTCCCTTCTCTTTAATCTTTGAAAAGTCGTGCATGGTTATGCGATCACTAGCCATTTGCAAACGAGACATCAAGTGTTGTTGGCGATAGCATCTCCATGCACTGAAAAAAAAGAACTCAATAGTAAACAAAAAAAGAGGCGGCTGTTAAATACTTCATTGTAGATAAAAGACTAAACATCTTTATTTCAATAAGAACTTCTTACAATGGATAGTTATACTGAATAATAGTAATCTATGCTAAAACACATGAAGATCCACAGAGTGTATCTGGGACTTACTTTATAAGGGACTGCAATGCTTAATGGTGATTCCATGGTAGCTTCCAATTTTCAGCCAAAGTTTTCGGCAAGAAAAAGAATCAGTAAGAAACAAATAGATAAAAATAAACAAGTTGGTCGTGTGTGACAAAAAATACATTAAACTCTGGTAGTCAGTCATGCACGACCATGGCAGCATAGTTGTGCTAACCCATTTTTCTCAGCATCTGAATAAACATACGCCATCATACTTATTAACATAACAGGAATAGTCCTTGAGGTTTATTTAAGTTTGCTTAACTCTGCAAATATATAATGCATAATCATTTTATTGACAAAACAGAATCCCAGGCTTTGTTTGGTCAGTGGTGACATTTGTCGAGAAAGGTAAATCTTTGCACTGCCCCCCCAAGAAGAGAGGGGGAACTGGTTCACAGAGTCTGGCTCCATCACAGGTTCAGAGTTACCAGGTTTGTTACATGTGCAACAAACGTTTGTGCCGATGCTTGTATGTAAGCCATCTGGGAGAAAAATGGGTCTGATCTATATTATTTATGTGAAACTCTCCAAAGTACGCCCATGCATTAATATTGTTTTTAGCACCCACCAATTTGTAGTTTTTTTTAGCAAGCTATTTATGCAAGAAGATAACCTGATAAATGCAATATCTGAATCAAGAGCTGGTATTAGCTACCCTACATCAACAGCCGGCATGATGACCCAACTCAGATATAGCAACACAGTTTTTGCTCAGCTTGATTGATTTAGTAACATCAAACAGCAACAAAACAATAAAAAAACACCATTACGATATTTGCAGGAACGCTGGTTAAGCAACCAGTCTGGCCATAAAGATTTGTATGTACTTTTTAAAATTCATAACAAATTTAAAGGGCAGCAACTGGTGATTGACAGATTTACCCAAGTTAGTGGCAACGTGAGAGTAACCACATCGACACAAACCCAAGGTACAATAAGGTGAAATTTGTGTGTTACTGCGTGATAACCACGCAAGAGACCGAGCGAGCGAGCGAGCTAAAGCCACAATTTGGTTAGATATGACCAGTTAGCGAGTCTAAAAGGTAAACAGGCAGATTCCATTTTTATCATTAAAAGCTATGCAGAACGTGGCCCTCTGCAGTGAATGTTGACACCAGTTTTGTACTGAAATACACTCATGTGGCAGACTAGCTCGTCGTTCTCTGGACCTGTCCAAAAAATAAAATAAAATAAAATTAGAATTTTGTATGATTTCTGTACATTTATAATACCGTACCAGTTTCCTTGCAAACAAAAAAACCCAGAAAACAATCAACACACAGGTCAAATATTTAATGTAGGTGATAATGTTCAAGAAACAGTTAATCTTGCTAATCATCTTAATATTTTTACTCAAATTACGGGTCAGTTCTTAAAGGAGACACCTTGTTCAAATGTTAATAAGAAATAACATGAAATCTAATTAGTAGCTTAGTACCCCAGGTATCAGTATCATCTGACACTAACAATTTTCAGATGACAGTTACATGGAAAGGCCAAAAAAAAAATCTAACAGTGAATGATGTTAAGAGTTTACAATCTGATACTGATTGACCTTATAAAACAAACAAAAATTTATTTCCATATGCAAATATTCAAGAATTAGATATACTGCAGAAAAAAGATGTTTTGTAAGTGATGGTATTTAAGATTAAAGGAATACAAATATATGCTAAAAAAAGCTACTATAACTAGTAACATTGAAGACATTCTGGTTCCTCATTTAAAATGTCTGGTTAGAGACACTCCTGGACAAGGAATTATATGTTCAGAGAAGTTCCACTGGAATGGTGTGTGCTTGGTCATGGAGAAAAGGCTTTTGTTGATTAGTGTAATTTACAGGGATATGGCAGTGATATGTTACAAGTATTCCAAAACATATATTACTAAAGATTATAAGCAAAAAGTTAAATAGAAAGCACTGCTGTTCAGACATCTTTCAGTAATCACAGGAATGTTTTACCAAGCTGGACTGTTGATACAGGAAATTTAAAAGTCTAAAAATAAATAAATAAATTTGCACTTTTGGATCTAATCATTAAGTTATTAGTGTAAATATTCCATCCAGATTCTTCAGAATTTGTTTCAAGCATCACCATGAAGGCAACAAAGGAAATATTAGTAAACTTGACATGAAGGGAGCTGCTGCCTTAAAAAAAAATTAGCAACTTTAGGTAGATATTGGCGATGACTTTCTCATAGAGTAAGGGTTAACAACACAAGCATTTTTTCGTTAATGCATCTACTGTAGATTGAGATTCCCAATATAATGTGTTATTTAAAAGTGAAATTGGGGACACTAAGCTTATTTAAGTATCTTAAAATAGGCAAAATTTCTGTTGTTTTTCCATTAGAACGAGAATGTATCCAAGTATTGTCTTATAAAGTAGTTTGGCTTTAATGATTGAAATACAAAATGAATCAGCAATAAGGATCACCAGACCAACAGTAAGTATAGAGAGGTTGGATAGAGAAATCAATGACTTCAAAAAACTGCACAAATATTAACTAAACTGAAAAATTATTCACATAAAATTTTACTGATTTGTCGTTTGTGTAATGGAGTTTAACTTTCGGTTTATACTCACCCGAGAGATTTTTCTTTTTTTTTTAGGCGTGCGACTGGATGATGTAGTGTACCGCAGCAGACACAGGGTCTTCGCCAGACAGACCGGTCTTAATTAAATAAACGCACCCAGGCAAAGTCTGAGCTGATACGGTTGTCTCTTTAACACATTTATTACAGAACTTCTGAACGCTGCTCCCAAAAGGTCAGCTCGAAATTTCTAAAATTGTGTGACCACAAAAAAAAGAAAAGGGCTGGGTGGGGGATCTCTTCAAATGCCAAATGCGCATGTGAAATGCAGTCTTGCACAATAATTGCAATATCTATATTCAAAAAGAATACAGGCTTTCTCTCTCTCTCAAGGGTGGTTTCCTCTGATTCAGACCTAAACAGAGGCTGAAAAACCAGACAGGACCTTTTAACAGGAGGCCTTCTCTTAAAGCAAAGCTTTGGTTGTTTTTTTTCTCTCTTAGACACATTACATAACTTTCAATTCGTCAGCCTGAAATTGTAAAGAACAATAAATATATTTAAAAAATTTTAAACTCACCAAGACCGTGTAATGCTCATCTCATGCATAAACCAAACTTACTGTATTTCATTTTTGAACCATAACACAGTTGCGCAGTTTCTTCAGGAAACTTAAATGCGTGATCAGAACCACACCGTGGCAAAGTATTTCCCACCCCCAACCCCCCTTTTTTTTTAAATAGCGCAATACATTTGACAAGAAAGGGAGTGTACCTCATGCCAGGATAATTCTTCACGCCTTGCAAGTTCGCGTTTGCTAGCTGATGATACCAGCTCCTGGAAAACCAACATTTTAAAACAGCTGTCAGATTGTATTACAGCCCACTAGGTCCTTAGTCACTGTTTTCTTCTCAGAGCCAACATCTTCACAAGATTTCTGGACCGCCAGACCTTTATGGAGTTGTCATCACTTACTGTGACTAACATTTCTGGGTTCTTGGGGTTAAATGCCACTGAGTTTACCACATCTTTGTGGGGAAATTTGTTGAGACAGAGTCCATAGTGGCGATCCCAGAGGTAGCCAAATTTATCTTCAGCACCACTGAAAGAGAGTAAAGAAAAAAATTATCCCTTATGTCTTTTAGGACAACCGGTATACATTAAAACGACTGTGGGCTGTCATTGCATGGTGTGTGTGAGAGAGAGAGAAAAGCATTACATAAGATTCAAACAAGTTGCTTCCCTTTAAACTAATTCCTATGCCTTTCCAGCAAGACTATTTTGACATGAGTAGATTATTGTTCACTTTTGTTTTACTACTTATGAAATATTCTATTTAAAAAAAAACACAACAAAAACAAACTATTTTAACTAGTTAAAGTAAATCTGAGGATGGGTATATTTTAGCAGCAAGAAGAAGCTAGACAACAAAGAAGAAACAAGCGGAACTTTGGTGCAAGATCTTGATTTGTAAAAACATTTTCCAACTAAACTTTCACACTGTCATAACATTCACTATTTCCCTTACTCAAGAATCTTTTTTGAGGGGAAATATCAGAAGAAAAAAAAGAGAGAGTTTATATCATCAATAAATATATAATAAGATGCTTGAAATATAAATTGGCAATATGTCAAACTCATTATTCATTATATTCAGGAACAAAGATTGTAAACTATATTTTTTGTTACATTATATTTTAAAATTTGTCTTTTAAATGTACATCAACTCAGCCATGTTTGGAAAGTCTAATTTCTACCCTTAATGTCCACACCAAGACACCTTTTTCATGATATATTTATTAGAAAGTGCTCACACCCTTCCGTCTAGGGTAGAGCATCTGATAAACTTAAACCATTGGCTGGTTTTAGTTAAATTTGGCAAAGTATGATTGAAATTTATGATACGAAATATTGCTGTTAGATTTTAATAAAATAAAACAGGGTACTAAACTTGGGAAGGAAAATAGTGGATTTATAGCAGCTGGTGTTTTTTTTTTTTTTATTGTAAAATTAAGCAGTACTGGTCTATTATCATTTGGTTACTGTTATTTACGTAAATCAATGACTCTACTAACCACATCTACTTAGATGATGCAGTTCCCGTAATCACAGATCGGGTACAAGGCGGTAACCATAAGCTCTTTGGTTACTATCGCGAGTCGATACAAACGCAAACGTCTGCCAGTATTATATTAGCTGAAACAATCCATTCATAAAAAAGACCACGTTCATTCCATTCGTAAGTTCTGCTGCTGTATGTTTCTATTATCGGCAGACCAACTAAGCGTGCATTTAAAAAAAACAAAACAAACAACATTGGTCGCGTGGAGTAATTAACAAAAGATAGATCAATCACATACTCTGGGTACTTAAATTGTGTACTACTGTATTAACTATATATATGCACACACACACACACATACTTTTTTTCTTTCTTTGTTTCTATCAATAATTTCCAGATCATAAATAGCACAGGGGTATGAAGTATGTCGGGGGCAACAGAAAGGAAGGGGACGAAAAGTTTATCCTGTCGATAAACACCTGGTCACGATTCCTTAAGCATCTTGACAACTTAAATGACAAGGCATGATCATGAAAAAAAACCCAACATCTCATTTTCATGCTGTACAAGGACAAAAAAGGTACACTACATGATACTGAACAAATTCCTCTCCAAAGACGCTTGTTAAGCTCCGATGTCTTCTATGCTGTCATAGCGGTTCTAGACATGTGGCATGTTCCATCTCCCTTCAGGATCAACTACTGTTAAAAATGATTAATTAATAAAAAATCTTTCTTTGCAACTGAGCTTGAAAGCAGGGGGTACTTTCCTAAGATCTTTGCAAAAGTTGGGGGGAGGGTCAGAATTTATGGAGTCTGAGCGTGTGAACTGATGACTGGGGGTCACTCATAGGCCCGATGGAAACCTACACTGGTTAATCAGTGCTTGTCTAGTCAAATTTTTAAATATACTCTCATTACTTATCCCTTTTGGCCCTTTCCAAGTTTTTTTTTTTCGGTAAATGGTGCCTATACACAGCATAAATACACTATCTTATGCATAAAATATTAAAAGATTACTTTCTTTTCCCAGAAATTTTGAATCTTCTGGCGAAATTGCGATGTGGAATTGTGGTTGAATGAATTTAATTAGCTTATTAATATTCAGGTATACATTAATGATGGGTTACATTTAAAATCAACTAATCTATGTCATCATGAATTAGAGAGTTGTAATTGAATGTGAACATTTTTGATAACACTATAAACACCATAGGGATTGTACTCTAACTGGGAGGTGGTCAGTTTTTCAGAAGTTGGAAGATTTTAACAAGGGTTGCTTGGCTCTCTTGAGCGCACCTGCCGTATACTGACCAACCAATCCAGTGCATCCATGCCTTTGCATAAAGTGCTGACACACTGAAAGGCTTTGTTGTCAGATGAAGGATCTGTCCCTAGTGGTGATAGCGGCAGGATGTGCCGGCAAGCTGATTACAGTGGTTAGGGGCTACAAGTGATTTTAGCATCACACTTCCTAGGTAAAAAGGCCTGCCTGCCCCACCTGCCCTGGAGGCCCATGTTATAGCAACAACAAATGGTTGGAAGCGTAAACCATTATCAGAACTCACCCCCCCCCCTTTTTTTTTTCCCTGGGGGTCTCTCCCATTTATTACATGCAGGGAGATCCATTATTTTACAAATTTTTGAAACTGCACACGAAAGGAAGATAACATACCTAGCGACATACTCATCACAGACATCGAGAAATATAAAGAAACATTCATCGTTAGGTGTGTAGGCTCTGTGAGATCTATGCATGGTTCCAACCTCCCTCATCCATAGCAAGTCAATCACATGAATATCAATTTCCTGAGCAATTGGTGGTGGATATTCAGGGTTCTCGATATGATAGCACTTGGGCCACGGTCGACAGTTTCACGTATAGGTACCTGTACAGGTAGAGAGACAATCAGCTTCATGTCAGATCGCATGCAAACAAACATAGGCAGACATCCACATTTTGAAAAATTAAAAGTAAATAAATATATATACACACAGAAAAAAACACAGCTGAGTTAGTAGCTGTCACCTATAGCTTCTTTTCTACCTTCTCTTACAAATTCTACTCCCTCCATAGAGATTTTAAAACACTTTCTTTTAAAGATCTTTTTCTACAATTCAGCTGAAGTTATACAATTTTAAATAGACAAGAAAAACCTGTACATACAAAGCGAACGTTTCAAAACAAATTTCTCCCGAATCCCTCTCATTTCCCCAGCTTTGTCTGATCAGTATAATGTACGTACTCTCTTTTTGATGTGTACCATGGGTTTGCTCATTAATTCACTCAAGTTCATTTAGTATTCAAATTATAAAAAAAAGGGTTCTAAAACATACCTGTGATCAGGCGAGAGGCACATGCCGATAATGTGTCCATGTAAATCAATCAGATGGTCCACTCTGTCAAAATTATCAGACTCTATGCTGTACAGGGAATCTTTCACATTTGGTAAAAGTGGCTGATTCCCATTGTCCAGCATGTCCACACCCCTAGCAGCTTCCAGGGATTTTAGCTTTTTAATGCCAACCTGATGTGGGGTGTACGTTTTTGAACCAGTTGTAAAAATCAAATATTTGTCTCGGAACTTTTGTGAAACCTTTTCTGTAGGCAGATTGTGGGCCATTGGTGGTATGCACTTTGCATTTGCATTTTCCAATTCACACCTGCCCGTAAAAGTAGAACCATTCACTGTGGTGGGCACCAATACGGGTGAGCAGGGATCAGGAACCGCCGATGACAACCAGGAACAGTTCAGAACATGATTGTCTTGCTCACTGACAACCTCTTCAGGAACCCTACGTAAATTTACAGCTGGATCGAGCTCCGAATCGTCTTGGCAGATATCTTCTTCATGAAACAGACATTCCTTGTTACATTCAGCTAATCCGTTATGTATCATCCAACCAGTGGATGAAAACAAATTCTCGCAAAAGTCATGCCGGAAACTGGAACTAGAGTTGTGTGCCTGCTCTTCCAACCTCGCATCCCACTGGCTGTTTTCGGCTTGCCTGTACTCGCTATTGTATTCGAACATTCCATTCCGCCTGTCTTCACTTTCCGCATCATCGACCTCCGGAAGCTTCACCTGGCTTTCATAGATACGCATTCCCTGCAAACGCTTGCAACTCCTCCGCACCTGCTGCCCCTCGGAACAGGTCCTTTTCTCCGATGTGCGGTTTATCTGCTTTTGAATTTCTGCCTGGCTACCCGCTGGTCCGGCTGAAGGTTGCCCCGTTTTTTCGTCTCCATCTCTTTCTGACTCTTCCGGGCAGTTTGCGATCATGACGGTACGGATAGAACTGGCGTTCACGTTGTGAAAGCGAAACAGCCGCATCACCACAGACTCGTGCTCGGAGTCTGTTGCTTGAAAAGCCTGAAAGGATAAAAACGTTTTTCCTTCTTAAATGCAAGCACCAGACTTGCCTTTATTTTGTCAGCTGAGAGGTCCCTGCTGCGTACAAGTCTCCCCAACAAGAAAAATTAAATTAATAACTTGCAATTAATTAAGTGAACCTTGCATGTATTACAGAAATCTATTTAAGAGAAATTCTGTCAATGGCTTTGGTATTAAATTTAAAGCTGACTCAGCTGTTTATAAGCACTGAATAAGGCAGAGAGGGGAATAAAATGCGATCAGAATGAAGTGAGGTACACCCCTTGCGTGCTGCTGGAAGAGAAATCTACAATCCTTGTCAGTGATGTGAAAGTTCTTCAAATACCTTATTTAGCCAGAGAGAGGATGACGACTTCAGCTGGCCAGTCCAAGTCAGGCTACCAGACAACAGGTGTGTGTCATTGTACCACGTTCCAAACACATCATAGGGCTTGTTTAGAACACGTGACTGAAGCTCAAAGCCATCTACAAAATACAAACTACTTTAGAAATTTAATTAGTTGTTGTCCATATACCATGTTAAGCCAAACCGCCATAGACTATGGCTAACATGAAAATGCTCAGTACACTCCAACTTGATGAGCCTACTTAAAGTCACTACTAGAAATCTTTAATCTTTAGATGTGGGAGAGCAGAAGAAACCAAAGGAAGGAGGTATGCCAAAGGAATAAATTAATAACTTTGATTTTTATGAATATTAGAAATTTGAAATTACAGATTACCATTATCATGATTAGAGACTATTCCCATGACAAAAAAAAAAAAAAAAAACAGTACAAGATTTAAAAAAATTTTCTCTAAGAGAAAATGGATATGAATACATACAATGAAGGATTAATTAAAAAGCCAATTACTTTTGATGTAAGCAAAGTGAAAATCTGTAATTTAACCACTGCACTGCTCCCATAAAACAAAACAAAAATGGAACAGAGGAGGACATCTGAACTTTGTACTACAGGTAAAATCTTCGCGTTTTCTACATTAGCTTTAGCGTAAAAATGGAACTGGTTTGGACAGTTAATAAACAAACCAGAGGGGGGAGAGAGAGAGAGAAGCAGTGATGTTTCAGACAATATCCGTTCCATTCTCACGGAAAGATCAAAGCAACAACAATTCTGACATGCTTCACCTTGGATGCTAAACACAGCAATTTCTCCTGAAGTGCTCTGAGCCCCGAAGTGTACTCCACATACCATCAGCAGTGTGTCGCTTTCATTAAACTGGGAAAATTGGGTGTACTTCCAGGTGAATTTTTTCATGTCATTCTTATACCTCAAGGTTACAGGACTGGTGGAATTCCAAAGCTGTAAAGAAATAACTGCTTAGGTATAGTAAAAAGAAAAATAAAAGAAAAATTCAGCACACTAAAACCAATATTTTTTTTTGTTGTTGTTGTTTTCTATTCCGGTTAACGTACAGATACATTGCAATCTTTACGAATTATCTCCCTTATTCCGATAACTGTGCAGGCGGATTATCTACTAAAATTATCAGAGGGGAAAAACGCCAGCAGTAAAAGAAACTTCAAAGCTGATTTTAGTTTTGATAACAGTACTAAGAACATTAGCACTGGAAAGTTTTTTTTTAAAAACAAAACAACAAAGGGTGGGGTCTATAATTTTTTAGGAGTATCGATGGACCTTAACACGTGGAAGAGTCTTCTACCAGCACCATCACCATGCAGTGAAACTGTTCATCAGTTCCAGAGCCAGTTAAAACGAACGATCTTTGCGACCCTGGGTATCTTCTAGCTGTTGTTGCTATAATAGCTTCCTGTCACCTCAATACCATGAGACTACACTGCTTGCATTAATTACAATAAGCAAAAGAAAACACACCACCTTGGCATCTGGAGGAAATTAAGCCAGACAGATGCCTACAACAAACAAGGTTTTAAGAACAGAAAAGACAAACTATCCGGGTTGAAAAATTCTCGGGCGATACCTTAATGAAGCCGTCTTTGGAGGTAGTTGCAAACATCTTGCCGTTGTGAGAAAAGCTGATGTGTAACACTTGGTCACTGTGCTGCTTAATGACCTCGCTCTCGACAGTCGGCGTGTGGTAGTAGAGCCGCTTGTATTCCTGCATCCACGAGACCTTTCCCCGTGCCATTGGGACAGCGCGGTCAATGTGCCAGTGAGAATAGAAAAGATGCTTCCAAAGGAGTTCATCGTGAGCTACGCGGTACCAGGTACTGCACACCTGGGAAGACCTGAAAACAATTTGTGATGGCAGGTAGCTAAAAATGCGCAGCAGCAAATTTTCTGGAAGGAGTTGCCAGTCAGGAGCACTGGCGCACAGAAATTCTTCCATATGCACTGTATTGCATGTGTCAAAGCCTGGAACAGACAAAAAGCAAACAATCACATAAAAATTAAGCTCAGTTGATGATAAAATTTTCTAAGTAAAGTGGAGAATAACAAATTAAAGGAAATTTGATTTTGGAGTTCTGAGCCCAGATTTCAAAATTTAATATTACCAATAAGGTAACTTTGTTTTGCATACCTGTTTAAAGATAACACTACCTTCATATTATCAATTATTTATGCAGAACTTTTGTTTTCATCCCACGAGAAAAGGATAGGTAGTTTGTTTTTGAAACGTTTATGAATCATTCACATTTCTCATTCCATGAAAGATATTCAAAGGTGAGGAAAATCCTAAAAAAAAAATATTTCCTTTTATTTGGTTATTATTATTATTATTATTATTATTATTATTATTATTATTATTTTAAGGTTCTTTTTCACCCTATCATAACATGTATTGATCAAAATAGCCTGCCATTAAAAGACCTTTTGTGGAGCAAATAAACAGTGACACGCAAATTTAGATGTGAAGCCAACTGTACTTGAATCATTTCCTTATTTAAAATGTAACCATTTTCTAACATGACACCAGCTGGAAGTTAATGCCATCAGAAAGACTTCTGATTTACCCTTCCATGTCACCAGATCGTCAGCAAGAAGACCATTTGTATCTTCTTCTTCTTTTCTTTCCTAAATTCGCTGCCTTCATTCTAATCCAATTCCGACAATTTTTAGCTTTGGTATCTTACCTGTTGGGTGGCTGGTTGGAAACAATTTTTGGCATTAACCGTTCATTTTGGTTAGGCTTCGGATTATCTGCATGAACTAAAAGAAGTCTTTGAGAGATGGGTGGGGGGTGGTGGTGGTGGCGGATATTAGTGGGGGATATTAGTGGGGGGATATTAGTGGGGGATATTAGGGGGGATATTAGTGGGGGATATTTTGTGGGGGGATATTAGTGGGGGGGGGATTTAGGGGGATATTAGTGGGGGATATTAGGGGGGATATTAGTGGGGGATATTAGGGGGGGGATATTAGTGGATAGTGGGGGATTTAGGGAGGGGGATATTAGGGGGGGTTATGCAGGTGAAAAAAAAAAACAACCAAAAACCGGATACATCTACGGGTGTACACTGGCATCGGTTCTTGGTAACTGGCTAAGTGTTAGAGAAGAAAACAGATGAGAGGGTGGAGGAGGAGAGGGTGGAGGAGGAGGGGGACGAACGAGCCGAAGTTTGACATGGCGCTTCGGGACAGCACGCAGGGGTGGGGGGGGGGCGGATACTGGTAGCTAGAAACGATAGGGAGAGCAAAGGTATCCGCATACCCGACGACAACGACATCTGCCTCTTCTATTAGGGTCTCATTCTCACCACTTACCGCACAAGAATGAATGCCTTTTTAAGTCTGCGCCTCGACACGCCAGTAGCTATCTTCTGTGGAGCAGAGAGAGAGAGAGAGAGAGACGACGGAAAGATGTAACTTAATAGGCCGCTGACAGTCGGCTCTTCATCATTACGGTGCCAGGGCGGACTAGTGAAATGAGAGGACCGGGGGGGGGTAGTAGGATAGGGTTAGGGGTTGTTTCCAGTCCGCTGTTGATACATTCTCGGGTTCACTTGTTGTCCTGCCGTACATTTTTTTTTTTTTTTTTTCGGTTTAAGAGGTTAGCTTTCGACAAAGGGGGCATCCGGCAGCTCCCCCCCCCCTCCCTCCCTCCCTCGGTTGGCGTCGTAGACGGTAGCTGGAGAGTTCCCAGGCTGTTGCTCCCACAGCGAACACAAGGAACTCTCCCTTCTGGCGGAGGGGAGGGATCGTTATCTTAACATGAGTTAAGCCGATCGTCCGGCCACCGCTGCTCCCGGGGGTGGGGGGGGGAAGGAGGGACGAAGGGAGGGGTCACCCCCCCCCCTGCCAGATATTTCACCACCGCGGTTAACTCCCTTGAACTGACCCCGGACAAACTGCAGGAATTCACGAAATGCAACAACAACAACAATAATAACTTTTTTAAAAAGAAGAAGAAAAACAACAAGATGGTCCTCGCCTATGTTCGAGCGCGGGTTCCAGCCGGGCCGGTGTCTCGCTGGGGGTCACTGTGCCCGCGACACGGACGGGCTGCAAGAGGCGAAATGCGTACGGGACTTCACTGTCGTCGCCACATCCATTTTCGTCTCGAGTCCGCCATGTTGTATACGTCAGACAGGATCAGGAACCGTAACTCTAGGTATTACAAGGGGAATAAATAAATAAATAAATAAAATAATAATAATATAATGATGATGATGATGAATGATGATAATAATAATAATAATAAGATGATGATGATGATAATAATAATGATGACGAACAGATAATAATAATAATAATAATAATAATAATAATAATAATAATAATAATAATGATGCTGATGATGATGATGATCCTAATACTAATAATATAATATACTAATAATCCTGTCCCATAATAATAATCATAATGATGATGATGATGATGATATAATAATAATAATAATAATAATAATAATACTCATAACTCATCCTAATCTGCTCTGATGATAATAATCATAATGCTGATGCTGATAATAATACTCCTGCTGCGCCTAACTCTAATAATAATAATAATACTAATAATAATAATCCTAATCATAATAATAATAATAATAATACACGTATAAACGCACAGTGCTCAGGTTCCGGATCCATTCAAAGCGAATGTTGGCTATATTTGTATATCTTGACCGTATACCACTGGCAGCGTTAATTCGCTTTTGCAAGTTTTGCATTAAAAGTATAAATTTCGCCATCTTCTTCTTGGAAAAACACCACCCCCTTCCCCCGGTTTATTGGAGCTTATTTGGCAAGCAGCAGAGTGGCTCTAACCAGTTCCTGTCATATGTACGCAAGATATAGATATAAACCATCGCTTGCATCGCACAACCACCGCTTCTTCCCGGCAGCTAAGACAACACCTAGAGACAACCATTTGTTTATCATTATTCTCTTGTTAGCGCCTCTCTTTGCTCGTGGAAGGCCCCCCCCAACTCAACCAACAACACCCCCCATTTCCCACCCCAACTATCGCTCAGTTAGTTCTTCGTCTGCTCCTCAAGTTCTGACTTGACACAGGCGAGGGTAGTGTTTCGGAGACTCCTCCCTGACCCCTTGGTGATTTGCCTTCAACGAGCGTGCAGGCCACTTTGTCACACCTGCCACGTATCTACTGTTCTTGTCTTGGATGCATTTGCCAAGGGAGAGGGAAGTCGCCCTGTTTCCTCGCTCCCTAATGACAACAACAACTCCCCCCCCCATCCTCCCCTTATCAAGATCTTTGCGTCTGAGCCGGCTCGTTTGTGCTGAATCATGCACCCACCGAGCCTTCCACTCGTGTCTGGTACCCGCATCTCTGCACTGTTCCAGTTAATCATGGAGAACGAAGAGCCCAGAACGGGCAGTTATGTGAAGAGGACCCCATACACACCATCAAGGTGACAATTCAATTCAACTTTGTGAAAAAAACAAGGAGAGAATAGATTAATTTAAAACAAAACAAAAAAAAAACTGTAACGCCGGACGAAAAGAGCCAATTTCCAAAATACTTTCCACCGAAGATTACAACTTAAGTAGCGCGTGAATTTTAATTATCTTCGATCGTTTAACAACCAACTTTACTTTGTAATGATTTCTCTTAACTACTATACGCCCGAATTTAGAGGCTTGCACACATGGCTCCGTCTGCCGGAGAAATTCGAAAACTTTACATTTCTCCGCTTAACTCATATGCAACAGTATATATAGTGTAATAAAACAGTTAAAAAAAAATAATAAAAACTTAAAAGTCACATCGGAATAAAATAAAAGTTAGCTGTCTGAAATTCACGCAAGCGCATATTATTTGTAATACAAAGGCAAAAAGAGACAAAAGGGGCGATTCAGTTATCTTTTCCATCAGTACCGAAATTTAAAATTAACATTCGCAACCTCATTTCGGACGATGTTGGCTTATGCAGGTAGGTTTAGCAGGTTGAAGAGTTAGATATACAAACTGTAGAGAATTTTTAAAAAAATCCTTAGTGCGCTATGTTTGTGAGCGACACTGCGTTCAGGCTCGGGTTATCTCCCTTTAGCCTTTGAACTGAGCAGGACGCAGACAAACGTTATTCATATTACCGCGCTTTGGGCATTGTCGTTACTCTGATGAGGCGAGAGTAGGCACGTGACTAGGGGGTTCCCTAGAAGGGGCTTTGTGTTTTATAGTAAAATTAAAACAGTATAGAGTTATTTATTTATTTATCTTTTTTTTTTTTAAAATTGAGACACTTTTCCTCTTCCATCACATTAAGAGAAATAGAACGATTTAAATAATCCAAGTTTCTGAGATCATTCGGTACGGTACCGTATCATTACCGTTTTAAGCCGAAGAAGGGGACATTTTTGTGGCGCGCTAACCCCGATAACGGCGATAGGAGGGGGGGACCGTTTGAAACACAGGTTTGGCGTTTAATTTTATGACGTCATGACGGTCGCCATAGATCATACGTCATGACGTTCGCCAAAGATCATAGCATGACGTCATGACGTTCGACATAGATCATAGCATGACGTCATGACGTTCGACATAGATCATAGCATGACGTCATGACGGTCGCCATAGATCATACGTCATGACGTTCGACATAGATCATAGCATGACGTCATGACGTTCGCCATAGATCATACGTCATGACGTTCGCCAAAGATCATAGCATGACGTCATGACGTTCGACATAGATCATAGCATGACGTCATGACGTTCGCCATAGATCATACGTCATGACGTTCGCCAAAGATCATAGCATGACGTCATGACGGTCGCCATAGATCATACGTCATGACGTTCGACATAGATCATAGCATGACGTCATGGATTCGCAGAGCCACCGGTGCCGGACCGCACCGCAGCCGAATTGAAAGATATTATCGCGGCGGCTCAAAGTCACTTAAGAACTTATTCAAAATCCTGACAACATCGACAGGAACAGCTTTTGCGAAAAACTACAAATCACGAAATAAAGGCACGAGAGAAGTTAATCGTTAATTAGCTAATCCATCCGCGGTGGGGAGGGGGTTGGCCTTTGCGGCTTGGAGTGAAATAAATCAACCGGGGGGGGCCCACTGGTGCTGCCGCTAATTGCATCCTCGTCAAGGCGCGTAAAAACCGAGCAGCGTTTTCTCCTGTCGTTTCCTGCAAACCCGTGACCGGGGAGTTTTCTCCGCCCTCGTCTCTCATTAAACAAGAAAAGCCGAGAACTTCTAATTACTCGTGTGCGCTAGGGGTAGGTGAGCAGCACGGGTCGGCTTACCCGAGCGCCCCATCCCTTCGATCTGCCCCGTCGGTGCTGCTGTCTCTGGTAGGGTCTCGCCCCCACAAAGTCGGCAGTATTCGGCACGGCAGGCGCGGATCGCCGCAACCGGGGATGATGCCACGTGCTTTGTGTACGGTTGCACAATTGCCCTTACCTTTTTGGCGGGGGGGGGAGGTTCCACGTTCCAGGGAGCTTTGTGCGCGATACTTGACAAATTAAAATTTTCCTCCTTTTTTTTTTTTGGACAAAATTTGCCATATATTTTTATAAGTAGGAATGATTACTGATAGTTAGTGGTCGAGTTCGCGACTATCTTTACCTACAAATGTAGTATGGGCGGTCGTCGGTCCAGCCAGAATACTACTGAACAGCTATGGTTGAAGGCCCGAGTTCGAATCCCGGTCGGATCAGCTAGGCCTGGATTCCTTTGGCCCTTCTTCGCCAGGCGGCCACGTGGATTTTTTTTTCCAGGCACTTCGATTTCCTCCTACCCGCAGAAATGAGGAGTTTTATTGCTCCACGTGGTAAAGGTAAACCTTGATCGTCTCGCCTTTTGGCCACCGGTCACGATCTTCCAAACGCATCCCGGTAACTACTCACCCGGTCAGTAAGTGATACTCCACCGCCGTTCCCCTCTAGGTTCCTGCTGTCAGATATTTGTCCTTAGGCCTCGAAAGTCAGAGCAGGGGATCGCCAAGAGTCACAATTCTGCCTGGTACGCACCCTTTTACCATCGTACACGCGAGATGTACTGAGGTTCGATGCCTACATTCTTCTGGGAGGGTGGCGCTGCAGTAAAAAGACCGCAGCCTTCAGAAAAAGCCAGGGTCCTAACATCTTTCTTGAGTATATCAAAACCCTGACAAGGATCGGATCGATCCACGTTTGGGAAACCCTCTGGATCCTCTCCAACGTCCAGCCAATATGATGGAACCGCTAACGATATGGAAGAATCTGGACCACACCATGATAGATAATCTTGTCGAGTCAGTGCCAAAATACAGGATAAAAGTCTTACTTCTCGCCCCAAAAGGTTGACTCGGCCAGGAACTAATAAAAAGAATCTCATTCTCTTGCTCCTCTTCAACGACCATTTTCCCGCAACGAAATAAGACGTCGTAATAACAACAGCACGCCCACAAATTATTATGGCAGGGCACTGTATCTGTAAAACAGAAAGCGAGTAATTTATTACGCTTTAATTTTCACTTTCAATGATAACACTTACTTCCCCCAGTCTTCAACGTGTCAGTCACCTTTAAGATATTAATTACATTTATGGAAAACCTCGCATGAAGATTGCCTTTCTGTCTCTGTTAGTGTTGCTCTGAAGATTACGGCCGATCGGTTAATCTGGGATTGCTCTCATCACCTAATGTGGGTTTTGTTTTCATCACTTAATGCATTAATTTTCTTATCCGAGGTCAAGTATTTGTATTTGTTTCTGCTTCGTTAATAAGCGTATAATAATTATTCTCGGGAAATTTCTGACAGTCGCGCGGTATTTATTACCTCCCCTACCCCCGTGTACGTCTTCTCTTCAGCTGAGCATCTCTGCATTAAAATTCTTGTTCTTCTCGCTCTTCTAGTGGACAGGAACATTTATAGCGATAGCTTCAGTTCTCCGGGGGGGGGGATTTGTTCAGTTCCAATTCGATCCTAAATAATTATTTGGCATTTTAAAAAAAATCTTTAACTAATCCAATACACAAGTTCCAACATGTTCCTTTTCCACGTTTAGAAAGATCTAAAGTCGCAATCGTAATTTATGTCCAATATCCGAGATATTCCATATGAAGGAATCGCATATTTTTTTTCTCCACTTTAACAGAAGAAGAAGAAAAAAAATACCGATCGATTTTCCGTAATCCGACTTCGGTACCGTCGCATAATTCACTCTCCTTCAGAATCATCGCGCATTCCAGAACAACTCGAGTAGCTTTTCCATTGGACGACGGTGCGGGAAAATAATACATCGTGATTGATCATTTCGGTCTGGCCTCGCCTTGCTGCTGCTGTTGTTCTTGCGCAAAGACAGGTCTTCAATTCCTCCGGCTAATCCTGCCGCCGTAGAAATGACAGTCGATTATTTAAATCTTTGGCTCGAGCATTCCAAGGTTTGCGTTCACACCTTGGGTGGTTGTTTACATTTCCGCCCAAATATTTTCGGAACATGGCACCGGCGAGAAAGGTAAATGGTCAGCGCGTGCGTATTAGCAGCGGGGTATAGCTGATGATAAATAAGAATGTTTGCGTCAAGCAAACTACCGCTGGGAAGAGGACGAGGGGGGGGGAGATAAAGAGAAATTTCTCTCTCGTAAGAATTGTTCAAGAGAGCTGTTTGGGGGGGGAGAGAGAGAAGAGAGAGAGAGAGAGAGAGAGAGAGAGAGAGATGGATAGACAGAGAGAGAGAGAATAGAGAGATAGAGAGATATGGATAGACAGAGAGAGATAGAAGATAGAGAGAGATGGATAGACAGAGAGAGAGAGAGAGAGAGAAGGAGAGAGAGAGAGAGAGATAGAGAGAGGAGAGAGAGAGAGAGAGATGATAGACAGAGAGAAGAGAGAGAATGGATACAGAGAGAGATAGAGAGATAGAGAGAGAGAGAGAGAGTAGGGGGGGGGGGGAGAGAGAGACTTTGATATGCAGAGAGAGACAGAGAGAGAGAGAGAGAGAGAGAGAGAGAGAGAGAGAGAGAGAGAGAGAGATAGGAGATAGAGAGAGAGAGATGGATATACGAGAGAAGAGAGAGAGAGAGAGACAGAAGAGACAGAGAGAGAGAGAGAGACAGAGAGAGACAGAGAGAGAGAGAGAGATGGATAGACAGAGAGAGAGAGAGAGAGAGAGAGACGAGAGGAGAGAGAGAGAGATCGAGAGAGAGAGACAGAGAGGAGAGAGAGAGAGAGAGAGAGAGAGAGAGAGAGAGATAGAGAGAGAGAGAGAGAGAGAGAGTACGAAAGCAAAAGAATTTGTCTTGGATCCGCTTTTAGAGAGTGAAGAAAATATTACCGATTTCTGCCCGTTGTCAGTCAGTCAGTCAGTCCTTGTAGTGTTGCGTCGTGGAAATGTTTTATAAATCATCGCCAGAGAAGAGCTAGATGCAGGCTCCCTTGCACGGCCGACTTCAAAGGAAAATAAATACTATACTTTGGTACCCGCAGAGGATTTGAATGGCACGCTACAGTCTGGTTTAGTATTAAAATCTGCTGTCGAAAGGAAAGTAGGTTTGCATCCGTCCGTCTTGTTGTGCTTAATGTAGCATTGTGGAAGGTTGTCGATGCTTTTATAAAACAAACAACTATAAATGACTTCTATAAATTCAGATGAAATACGGTTTTGCTTACCAGTTCTTAAGTTCTTGCTGTGTTCCAAACATTATAAAAAGACTTTATTAACTCTTTGTATACCACCTGGAGCGCATTTATACTATACTATCTTTGAAATCGGTATTACTCAGCACAGATGGTTGAACTATGGTTACACAATCTTTCGTTTCACAACGCAGGCAGATTTCGGATCACGAGTGCGCTAACTGAATATACAGCCAGTTGAACTCAAACACTCAAACACAAACACATACACACACACACACACTCTCTCTCTACTCTCTCTCTCTCTCTCTCCCCCTCCTCTCTCTCTCTCTCTCCATTCCATATTTCCTCTCTCTCTCACTCTCTCTCTCCTCTCTCTCTCGCTCGCTCGCCATCCATCTTTCTCTCTCTCTCTCCGTCGCTCTCTCTCCTCTCTCTCTCTCCATATATTGTCTCTCTCTCTCTGACTCTCCTCTCTCTCTCTCCTCTCTCTCTCCCATCTCTCTCTGTAGGGTTGTACAATAGGTTCATGGGAGAGACTTATTTTTCCCCTTAAAATGCCATGACCCCCTTCCTCCCTCCGCAGGGGTCCGGTTATGTTCTTCACTAGACATTAGACATTTAACATCGGATTGTAATATTAGTGACAAGTTGCGCGGTCCATTCGCAATTGCTGAGTCAGTCTATTGGTGCGAGCGACATTCTGTTGGAATTTAAAATATCTTTCACCGTTACCTTTCAGACGGATTAGCAACGGGTGATTCTTGAAGAAGACATTATTAAATATTAATCTTCTTTAAAATGTATTTATGTAAAAAAAACAAACGAACAAACAAAGGCTTTGAATAAATGGATATGAAACCGACATTTAATCTTGGAGACGATCACCTCGTTGTGAACCGGATCACCAACAGGCTTTCCTTGAATCTGAACACCAGTTCACTAGAATTTTCTCCGAAAAGATGCAGTTAATATGACATCAATTCCTGGGTATCGATAGTTTGTCTCGTGTCTTGTTTTCTTTTCTTTTTAAACATCCATCAATTCAGTTGTCTCATCGCAAATTCCCCAGATATCTACGTTCCACTACGGCAGTTTTTCCGAGTAATATGCGCACTTTTCCCCCAGATTTTAGTATTCCAATATGGCGGACTTGATATGGCGTCACGATTTGCCCACCACCGATGCACCTCAATTCATGGGCTGTGCGGTTAGATGTTCACTACTAACAGTTTTACATAGAGACCTGCTAAATAAGATTTTAAATCTTTTTATTTTTTATTTTTTAAAAATAATTTCTGTAACAATTGAAGTGGCTCTGATAAGTCCTGACAAGCCCTTAACAGAAAGCCAATGCTTTAACTGATATACACGGGAGCTGTGTAGGTAATGTTTATTTGTATGTTTGGCAAAGTAGGATCCCTGGGAGCAACTCTCCAGTTTGTTTTCTTCCTTGCTTGCCCCGACGATTCAAAGTATTTCTCTCACAGTCTTCCAAAGAGACGAATGATGGGACCTTAGGAACTCTCTTGTTCGTTTAATGGTTGAAAACCAGTGTAGATTTGTCTCCCTTGGGTGTGTTTTAGACCTTTTCTCAGACAGCGATCAATGGGATACGTCTTCGATGTGGCCATTCTAAGAACATGGGCAATTAGAAGAGAATAACTTGCGTGGTCTGCTAGCGTGTACCTGTAAGTCCCTGGGAGATTTCTCAAAGAACGATTTGCTTTCAGATCCAACTCTATGTAGATACTCAGTGTTTTTTTGTATTTTTCCCGGTCGACACGTTACCTTAATTCTCGAGAGGTCAGCAGTAATTTAGTGGCAGGTTCTGTCAGCTTCTTCGGCATCTCCATTGCTCCGTTGGTCAACGTGTCCCGACACCCAATTCAACATCGACGCGGGGCCTTTCTCGGATAGCTGTCCCCTCTAAGCAAATTGCGGTTTAAGCTGATCTAACCTCAACCCTCACTGTAAAATTGGCCCTATTTTGAGCTGTTTCGTTCTCTTTTTTTTAATTTTTAAAACCCCCTTTAGTCGATCTCTCTTGGCTTCTCCTGACTTACTGCGGTAGAGCAATAGCGATGACGAGTTTATGTGATTTTGAGGACCAGAATGTACATCGAAACGGGAACGTGGAGAACAGAATAAATGGTAACAAGCGGCCACGAGTTGCGACTGTCATGTTTCGAAGATCTCAAGCATGGATATTACTGTGTACCGAACATCTCCATAAATACTTCTTGTCGATCAGGAAAGCCATTATTCCTTTTCTTAATTCGACTACACACACACACTTAAGGTCACGCCCACATCAAAACTTGTTCGACTCACTCACATTATCTATGTCAACCGTCTCTATCATTTTTCCCACTATGATTACATTCACCTCAAGTACCATTATAACCGTTATCATCCTCTTCCGCCTCATACTCAGAACTTTGGCTATTATTCACACGCTCCCCTGGAAATAAATGCACTCCTAGTGCCCTTTCAAGTTCGGAGTCACTGACCTGTCCTCTCTATACATCTGTCATTATCAGACGTCTCCAGCTCAGATTTTTTTCTATTCATCAAGCAACGGCAATTGTCATTTATTTGCAATTTCACTCGGAACAATCAATATAAGTTTGAATACGTGTTTATTCGATTTAATCGTTTTGGCTGGTACAGTTTCCATATCGCATGGGGAGCTATAGTAGAAAATAACGAAAATGACCAGAGCTTTGTCTGAAGTGGCCAATCGAAGTAACAACTATATATATATATCCTGCCCAAACTGTTAGTGATTGTGATTGTATCGAACCCCAATTTCCGAACAGTTGTTTATTGATAAAAACTAATGGAAATCCGTTTAGTAATGGTAAAACCTGAAAAGAAAAGTTATCATTGAACGGGAAACGATTCATTACACGCCTGAAGGTTATGCGCTATGCACTATCCTTGTTAACCCTTTCCCCGGCCAAAGTTTTTGATGTTATTCCCATTGGCGGATTCACCGTTCCATTGACAGACGGTCTGGATTTCCACCCCTCCTCCTTTGTTTTCGCCGATGCTAAAGCTAACGACGTCCGGTGTCCACTGACACGACACCTATCGGGTGTCGCTAAAACTACGTTAGACCGGTGATCTCCGACTTCGGGTAGGGGAGGAGTTAACTATCGTGGCGCAAAATTCACGGAGACAGACAACCAAGAAATGTTTAGGATTCAAGTTTGGGAGCGGTTAACGGAAAGCGGTGTGGGTCGGTGATGCCCTCCCGATATGAGATCTCCGGAAAGCTTTTAATAAAACAGGTTGTTTTTTTTTTGTTTTTTTTCTTGAGATGGAGTTTGCAAGAGGCTTCGGGAAAAAACTCACCCGAAAGAAAGTTAATCTGTAAAACTGTAAGCCATTTTTAGCTTGACGGTGCCATTATACTGGTTTAATGAAGGTTTTCAAAAGAATTAGAGATTTCGAGTGCCCAGAAAGGGGACAAGCCATTTTCGCCCTCTCAACAGTTGCTAATATTAGATTAGGGAGAGGGGGGCATAAAAGAATAATAGTCATAAACTAGCTGAGATTCCAGCACACGGTTAGATACCAGAAGGCGTTTTGTTTTCAATAGAACTGGAATAAATTAAGGAAAAATGAGGTTAACAGAAATGGTATTGATCAATTAAAAAATTGTACCAATGGCCGTTTCTCCTGCCCGCATGGGGGCGTGGCGATTTTGGTAATGTGGCGGTGGAGGGAGGACATAGCGGCATTCTGTCTCTTGGCAATCTTATTCTAAGCTAAGCCAAATTTAAAGTACCGTAAATTCCGGCGTATAAGTCGAAAATTTGACACCAAATTTCAAGTTTAAAAATCCACCCTCGACTTATACGGCGGTGACGTTTTTTATGACACGAATTCTAGTAAATTCAGATGAGAGATAACCATCGCAAATCAAAATTATATGACATGACATATACCTGGAATTGCGTGATCTTGTGCTCCAAATCTCTCGGTAGCTTTTGAGCAATTTTTGTCTGTTGACGAATGACCAGATCATGACGATGCATGTACACCAACTGACTGTTGCCTTGAAATCCATGCTGTCTTCTTTATTCTTAGCTGCCCATTGTGAAGCTTTCAGTCGGATAAGGGCTCTTGTTACGATTCTGCCACATTGACGTTCAGATAACACCCACGTCGCTATTTCCTTCTCTAATCTTGGCCATTTTTCTTGATTTTGACCACGATTCGCACATTTGGTTGAAGCCATTTCCTTGATACCGTTTCCTGCCTTCCTCCAATCTCTGACCAATTTTTCACTTATGCAATAATGCCGAGCTGGTTGTTACTGTCTTTGGCTGCTTGAACGACTTTTATCTTGAATGCTGCATCATATTTCATCCTTCTTCGTGGTTGACCGGACATCTTGCCTGTTCAACGATTTGTAATTATTTGAAAATTTGTCACTGAAATTTGTAAATTGAAATTTCCTAGCTAAGCGTAGCAAGGTTAGACACACCGGATAAAAGAAAATCAATAAATTTCTAGACAATAAATCAATAAATAATCTAGACAGGAACCGTAAAGTGCATAAAACGTGACACTTCTTCTTCTAGTGAAAGCCTTATTTGTCAAGCAAGCATGTTATGCTGGCGAAACGAATAAGTCCGCGTGAACATCACGTGAGTGAAAGCGCGAGAATGAGTCAGCGAAAATGACGCAGTTGATTATTGAAATATTCCGACCAAGCGATTTGAGCCAGAGAAGGGGGTCGACTTATACGGCAGGTACATCTAAAAATCAGGATTTTTAGGCCAAACTTATAACCTCGACTTATACGCCACGTCGGCTTATACGGCAGGTACATCTCAAAATCAGGCTTTTTAGGCCAAACTTATAACCTCGACTTATACGCCACGTCGACTTATACGGCAGGTACATCTCAAAATCAGGATTTTTAGGCCAAACTTATAACCTCGACTTATACGCCACGTCGACTTATACGGCAGGTACATCTAAAAATCAGGATTTTTAGGCCAAACTTATAACCTCGACTTATACGCCACGTCGGCTTATACGGCAGGTACATCTCAAAATCAGGCTTTTTAGGCCAAACTTATAACCTCGACTTATACGCCACGTCGACTTATACGGCAGGTACATCTCAAAATCAGGATTTTTAGGCCAAACTTATAACCTCGACTTATACGCCACGTCGACTTATACGGCAGGTACATCTCAAAATCAGGATTTTTAGGCCAAACTTATAACCTCGACTTATACGCCACGTCGACTTATACGGCAGGTACATCTAAAAATCAGGATTTTTAGGCCAAACTTATAACCTCGACTTATACGCCACGTCGACTTATACGGCAGGTACATCTCAAAATCAGGATTTTTAGACCAAACTTATAACCTCGACTTATACGCCACGTCGACTTATACGGCAGGTACATCTCAAAATCAGGATTTTTAGACCAAACTTATAACCTCGACTTGTACGCCACGTCGACTTATACGGCAGGTACATCTCAAAATCAGGATTTTTAGGCCAAACTTATAACCTCGACTTATACGCCATGTCGACTTATACGGCAGGTACATCTCAAAATCAGGATTTTTAGGCCAAACTTATAACCTCGACTTATACGCCGGAATTTACAGTAACAGTGTAAAGTTGTTTTGTTTGTTTATTATTTAATAAGTAAATAAACAAATAAACTGATTGGCATTTTGTCAAGACCCCCATAGGATCCCGTATTTGGGGATATCGATTTCTCGTGTTAAATGAAGTATAAACGCTTTTTAACTAGTGAGACCGTATTTCCCGCAAAGACGCCAACTGTAAATTCGAACGGCAGATTATAAAACCAGCTGAGCCAATAGACAATCTTAAACTATACAAAGCATATATTTTTTTTATTATTTCTGTTTCTACTTGTATGCTTCATGATACATCTTAGAAATCCCGCCGTTCTACTGAATATGATTTTATTAAGCTACGTCTGGTCCTCGCAAGAATCATGGGAATAGAGCCTCTGAAACTAATACTGGTGGGACTTTGCGAGCTGCCTACAATGTTTCTTCGAGCAGAAAAGTTACTGATGCTTCGAGAAAGAGATGCGCATTATATATATGTATATATATTTGAATACTTTATTTATTTTGCTTACTGTTTTTTGGTCACAATGAAAATATAAAAAGAAACGAAACTAAACCGTTTACAAAATAAGAACCTTTTCTCTTAATTTTTCCCATATTTATTAATTCAATGCTGGCTATTTTAGATCCCAGTAATGCGAACTGCGAAGTCCATTTACAGATGTCTTACTGAGATTCGCTGTAACATTGTATGACGTTCCACTCTTATTGACATTCGGTGTAACGTCGTATGACGTCCCAGTCTTATTGACATTCGGTGTAACATTGTATGACGTTCCAGTCTTATTGATATTCGGTGTAACGTCGTATGACGTCCCTCTTATTGAATTCGGTGTAACATTTATGAAGTCCCAGTCTTATTGATATTCGGTGTAACGTCGTATGACGTCCCAGTGTTATTGACATTCGGTGTAACATTGTATGACGTCCCAGTCTTATTGAAATTCGGTGTAACATTTATGAAGTCTCAGTCTTATTGATATTCGGTGTAACGTCGTATGACGTCCCAGTCTTATTGACATTCGGTGTAACATTGTATGACGTCCCAGTCTTATTGACATTCGGTGTAACATTGTATGACGTCCCAGTCTTATTGACATTCGGTGTAACATTGTATGACGTCCCAGTCTTATTGACATTCGGTGTAACGTCGTATGACGTCCCAGTCTTATTGACATTCGGTGTAACATTTATGAAGTCCAAGTCTTATTGACATTCGGTGTAACGTTGTATGACGTCCCAGTCTTATTGAAATTCGGTGTAACATTTATGAAGTCCCAGTCTTATTGACATTCGGTGTAACATTGTATGACGTCCCAGTATTATTGAAATTCGGTGTAACATTTATGAAGTCCAAGTCTTATTGACATTCGGTGTAACGTTGTATGACGTCCCAGTCTTATTGACATTCGGTGTAACATTGTATGACGTCCCAGTCTTATTGACATTCGGTGTAACATTGTATGACGTCCCAGTCTTATTGATATTCGGTGTAACGTCGTATGACGTCCCAGTCTTATTGACATTCGGTGTAACATTGTATGACGTCCCAGTATTATTGAAATTCGGTGTAACATTTATGAAGTCCAAGTCTTATTGACATTCGGTGTAACGTTGTATGACGTCCCAGTCTTATTGACATTCGGTGTAACATTGTATGACGTCCAGTCTTTATTGAAATTCGGTGTAACATTTATGAAGTCCAAGTCTTATTGACATTCAGTGTAACGTCGTATGACGTCCCAGTCTTATTGACATTCGGTGTAACATTTATGAAGTCCCAGTCTTATTGACATTCAGTGTAACGTCGTATGACGTCCCAGTCTTATTGACATTCGGTGTAACATTGTATGACGTCCCAGTCTTATTGAAATTCGGTGTAACATTTATGAAGTCCCAGTCTTATTGACATTCGGTGTAACGTTGTATGACGTCCCAGTCTTATTGACATTCGGTGTAACATTGTATGACGTCCCAGTCTTATTGAAATTCGGTGTAACATTTATGAAGTCCCAGTCTTATTGACATTCGGTGTAACATTGTATGACGTCCCAGTATTATTGAAATTCGGTGTAACATTTATGAAGTCCAAGTCTTATTGACATTCGGTGTAACGTTGTATGACGTCCCAGTCTTATTGACATTCGGTGTAACGTCGCATGACGTCCCAGTCTTATTGACATTCGGTGTAACATTTATGAAGTCCCAGTCTTATTGATATTCGGTGTGACGTCGTATGACGTCCCAGTCTTATTGACATTCGGTGTAACATTGTATGACGTCCCAGTATTATTGAAATTCGGTGTAACATTTATGAAGTCCAAGTCTTATTGACATTCGGTGTAACGTTGTATGACGTCCCAGTTATTGACATTCGGTGTAACATTGTGATGACGTCCCCCAGTCTTATTGACATTCGGTGTAACATTGTATGACGTCCCAGTCTTATTGATATTCGGTGTAACGTCGTATGACGTCCCAGTCTTATTGACATTCGGTGTAACATTGTATGACGTCCCAGTATTATTGAAATTCGGTGTAACATTTATGAAGTCCAAGTCTTATTGACATTCGGTGTAACGTTGTATGACGTCCCAGTCTTATTGACATTCGGTGTAACATTGTATGACGTCCAGTCTTATTGAAATTCGGTGTAACATTTATGAAGTCCAAGTCTTATTGACATTCAGTGTAACGTCGTATGACGTCCCAGTCTTATTGACATTCGGTGTAACATTTATGAAGTCCCAGTCTTATTGACATTCAGTGTAACGTCGTATGACGTCCCAGTCTTATTGACATTCGGTGTAACATTGTATGACGTCCCAGTCTTATTGAAATTCGGTGTAACATTTATGAAGTCCCAGTCTTATTGACATTCGGTGTAACGTTGTATGACGTCCCAGTCTTATTGACATTCGGTGTAACATTGTATGACGTCCCAGTCTTATTGACATTCGGTGTAACGTCGTATGACGTCCCAGTATTATTGAAATTCGGTGTAACATTTATGAAGTCCAAGTCTTATTGACATTCGGTGTAACGTTGTATGACGTCCCAGTCTTATTGACATTCGGTGTAACGTCGCATGACGTCCCAGTCTTATTGACATTCGGTGTAACATTTATGAAGTCCCAGTCTTATTGATATTCGGTGTGACGTCGTATGACGTCCCAGTCTTATTGACATTCGGTGTAACATTGTATGACGTCCCAGTATTATTGAAATTCGGTGTAACATTTATGAAGTCCAAGTCTTATTGACATTCGGTGTAACGTTGTATGACGTCCCAGTCTTATTGACATTCGGTGTAACATTGTATGACGTCCCAGTCTTATTGACATTCGGTGTAACATTGTATGACGTCCCAGTCTTTATGATATTCGGTGTAACGTCGTATGACGTCCCAGTCTTATTGACATTCGGTGTAACATTGTATGACGTCCCAGTATTATTGAAATTCGGTGTAACATTATGAAGTCCAAGTCTTATTGACATTCGGTGTAAACGTTGTATGACGTCCCAGTCTTATTGACATTCGGTGTAACATTGTATGACGTCCAGTCTTATTGAAATTCGGTGTAACATTTATGAAGTCCAAGTCTTATTGACATTCAGTGTAACGTCGTATGACGTCCCAGTCTTATTGACATTCGGTGTAAACATTTATGAAGTCCCAGTCTTATTGACATTCAGTGTAACGTCGTATGACGTCCCAGTCTTATTGACATTCGGTGTAACATTGTATGACGTCCCAGTCTTTTGAAATTCGGTGTAACATTTATGAAGTCCCAGTCTTAGTGACATTCGGTGTAACGTTGTATGACGTCCCAGTCTTATTGACATTCGGTGTAACATTGTATGACGTCCCAGTCTTATTGACATTCGGTGTAACGTCGTATGACGTCCAAGTCTTTTGAAATTCGGTGTAACATTTATGAAGTCCCAGTCTATTTGACATTCGGTGTAACGTTGTATGACGTCCAGTCTTATTGAAATTCGGTGTAAACATTGTATGACGTTCCAGTCTTATTGATATTCGGTGTAACGTTGTATGACGTCCCAGTCTTATTGAAATTCGGTGTAACATTTATGAAGTCCCAGTCTTATTGACATTCGGTGTAACCTCGTATGACGTCCCAGTCTTATTGACATTCGGTGTAACATTGTTGACGTCACAGTTAAAATATTTACAGAACTAACGCTCCTCGGTGTTTCTCTCAGAATTCACTTGAAATAAGTTAATAATTTAACATTTTGCAGTGCTCAGAGTCGTCGAAGTGTCGACCATTTTACCAAAATTACCTGCCCTAATCTTTTAGGTATACATGAAAGGGATCATCACTTTTAAAATAAGACGGTGACCGGATTACTTTGCCTCCAGCTGTACATTAAAACTCCGAAAGAAGTTTAGGCTCCCCCACTTTTTAGAAAGAGTAGTTGCATTCACTGCTGGTAATCACAGATATGATAATGTTTGTGATTCATTTGCTAGCCCTGATCAATCCGAACGACTGGTTCCAGAGGCTATTTACTGGAAAAGATCGATTTCAGACCAAGTCGTTAGCATGCCGGCCGGGACTGACGAACTAAAGCTCCATACGAATGTCGGCGTTAACCCAGAGAGGTTTTCAATTGTAACCTTGCTTAATTGCTTCATGACGGGTAGGAGCCGCCGAACAAAGAGCATAAAGTTGCCAGTTCTATAACGGCAAGCCAGCGGCACACCGTCGCTGACAAGCATGTGCCGGAAGCGGAATTCCTTGGGCACTCCACGAGAAACCTTTATGAGAGCTGTTAACGGTGGCAGACGCAAACACTCCATACCTGGCATCGAGACAAGACGACCTCTCATCGTCGGCTCCAAGTGGGAATATAATGACCGACGATTAGAAGACTGTAGCTGCGGAGATTAGAAGAACGCGAACTCTCCCTTATATTAAACAGGGTAACGGACCAGCTTGTTCCTCAGGGCAAGTCCTTCCCTGACAACTTTCCAGATTTTCCTCCGTCCTTCGTACGTCTGATGAATACCAAACCATTAACTAACGTCGAGAACAGCCAACAAGGAGCTTTCTATGGAATTCGTTAATTTATCAACCTAAAATCACCAGGTTTGAGTCCACTCGAGAAATTTTTTTACATAGAGAACCACATTATAAAGCCTTTCACGATTATCGTTCCTTACTTTCGTATTTACCCTAACACTCACAAGCTGAAAGTCCACACCAATATAATCCCTGATATTGGTACAAAGAAGGAGCAAAATAGTTTAGAAAGTTTTATTATAAATGGCATTAGAAATAATCTGTTTTATTACAACAACTGAACCTGTTTGATATTTGACGTACATCCCACGATAATCACACAAACTATATATATATATATATATATTATTATATATAATCCAAATATGCCCATTTGCTTCCATTCCAATTAAATAAAATCCGGTCAGAACCAGTTTCCCTTAAATTATTTTTGTTTTCGGCTTGAGCTATGATTCATAATCAAACTCCATGCATCTCTTTGCCCTGCTATGATGCAACATTAATTGGTTGTTGTCTTCTTGACAGGAGAGCTACGTGGTGGCCCGTACTTTAGAAAAGGTCAGATTTTCAGTAGTAATGACTATATTAAATAATAAAGTATACATTTTGAAAACACTGACTGGTAGCCACTAGCCAGAGGTTGGCATGAGCTATAAAGCAGAACTCTCAGCGGTTAAACACCAGGAGCCAAGGAAAAACAATGAATTTAAACGAAAGAGACTTCTCTATTATAACTGTCGGTCTTTACTATACTTATGCCACCTAGGGCAGATTTACACCTCAGCCTATAAACTCCGGTACTTGGATTGAACTAGCTGTATATCTAGTCAGCACATTCGCGGTACAAAACACTTAAAACAATCAGCAACTTTTAGAAGTACTGGAGAGCGAAAAAAGAAACCAACAACATTTACACAGACTCTCTCTCTCTCTCTCTCTCTCTCCTTCCCTCTCTGTACTGACAATCATCACTCTCTCTCTCTCTCTCTATACTGACGTCATCTCTCAGTAAATAATGAACGCCATCTCTCTCGCTCTCTCCTCTCTGTATACTGACTCATCCTCTCTCTCTCTCTCCTCTCTCTCTCTCTCTGTATAACTGAGGTCATCTCTCAGTATATGGACGCCATCTCTCTCTCTGTAGACTGACGTCATCTCTCAGTATATGGACGGCCATCTCTCTCTCTGTATACTGACGTCATCTCGCTCAGTATATGACGCCATCTCTCTCCACCATCTCCTCTCCTCTCCTCTCTCTCTCTCTGTATAAGATAGGTAAAAGGAACCTGAAGAAATCAGTATAGAATACTAACCAGCGTAAAACTCATTTAGGCTGGCTAGAGAGCATTCCTTATCCTCGGATTTAAAAGCAGAGTCCCATAATATGTCGTCAGGTGCCCTTAACGTAGAAAGTGGCAACGCCATTAAAAGAGATCTAGAAGAGATAATCAGCAAAGCGGAAGGAGCTGGAATTAGAAGCCCCACTGCGGGAGAAAAAACAGGGATAGTTCTGAAGTAAAGTGTAGCCTTAAAAATGACTTAAATTTGAGGATCACACTAAACAATTACCTGTTTCGTCAGCGAGATATCTATAAGTTCTTAACCGAACAGAGAAAGCAAACTCCGCTTACGAATTAACGTGGCATGCGTGCCCAAACTCGAGACCTTTATCCTGGCGCAACTTATGGAAAAATACCCGAAACTTTCGGACTGACACTTATGCATCAGATGTCTAGTGGAAGGTAATGCTCGATTTCCCCAACAAGTAAAAGAAAAGAGAACCAAACAAGTTTACCCGGAAACTAGTAAGTCCACCGAAAATGCCCCA